>VCRD01002502.1:59919-70581 GCA_006783055.1 Trinorchestia longiramus | reverse complement strand
TCACGGCTTCAGCATAGCCTCGGCACGGCCTCAGCACGACTTCACCACGGCCTCAGCGCAACCTCGCAACGACTTCAGCAAGGCCTCGTCACGGCTTCAGCATAGCCTCGGCACGGCCTCAGCACGACTTCACCACGGCCTAAGCGCAACCTCGCCACGGCTTCAGCACGGCTCAAGCGCAGCCTCAGCACGACTTCAGCGCAGTCTCAGCTCAACTACGTCCAGCACCAAGCGTTTTGCAACGCGCATACAGAACCAAATTAGGACGTTTATTACGCAAGAATCTTTCGTTCGAACTACCTTCTCTCTAGGGGGAGGGTACTTGTAGTGGCTTAGTCACCCCTTAACGCGACACAGCCTCTTCGTATTTTCTCCAACAACTAGTGGCTTAGTCACCCCTCAATGCAAATCTTCATTTACGTCATTTCTAATTTAGTAACCGCTAGATTCCAATGTACGCCAAAGTGTTCTGTAATTATAAGTCATACCAATGTAACGTTTATCAATAAATGAGTTCCAACTTCTACTCGGTGTTTCAACCTTATACACTTGAGTAGGAGCTTATGTAAGACTGCTTCCGTAGCAGGCTATAACTGGAGATCACAAGCCCTAACCGACTCACAGGGCGTCTACCTCGAGTAGACGTAAGGCAAGATCTCTAAACAGTTGCCTTAACGGAACCCAAAACGGCGTTGGTAGCACACCAAAGGTCTTACAAGTTAAATTGCAATTCCCAGACTATGTCAGGATAAACTGTAGAAGGCAGTACTAGTTAAGGATTACCAGCAATCAGCTCACTATTCAGTCAGGTTTTGATTCCAACATTTTTACAATGAGGCAGGGATTTATTAAATAGATTTGATGAATTATTGTTAGAGCAAAAATAAATAAATTGTATCCTTGGCATAATGCTTAAGAATTTGCATTGTTTTTTTGAGAGCCCAATTTAGCAACATGAAGCAGGAAATTAACATTGGATAAAAAAGGACACTCTTAGCTTTTCAATATTCAGAAATTTGAATTAGGTAATGGTTACAAAAATCATTGTTTTATAACCTTCAAGGAAGAAGCTTTTAGGTCTGTAAAAATATTAATACAGAGTTTTCCACCAATGAAAAGAAACAATAATTCTCAAGCAGACAACATTGAGGATAAAAATTGTATAAGCTGCATCCTAATTTGTATCAACAAGGACATGCTGTATACTTGAGATTCTGTTCCTAGTTAAAAAGATCTAGTCAACAGAATCTGGTTTGAGTTGTAAATTCATTACAACCACATAATTGGGTTTCTAATCTCTCATGCACGTGAGTACAAATATCCTGAGCACCAATATCTTAGATAGAAATTGATAATATATGTTGTTAGGACTAGTAGTTGCAACTCTACGGTATTTAATTACACGAATTCGCCTACCTCTATTAGGCTTGGTCTTCAGTCAGCGTCGTTTCACGTAACGGATGAATGTCCTCCCACCGTGCACGATATGAAGTCGACAACCTCCACCCGTGACACACAACCTCTATTCACGTGACAATTATCCCGATAATGGTGTTAGTAACTGAATCTACTTAGCCTAATATTCCACAAGTACAGATCTCCACGACAACGGCTACTTCAAACGTACAACCAACAATTCAACCTGCACCTGAGCCTTTTCTTGCTCACACCAACACGAACCCGACACCCTACGCGGTCGAACACAACCCACAACTGAGGCTGCTGCCGCAGCACCCTTCACTCAAGCCAAGGCATCTCCGTTGAGGTGCCACGTACTAATTTATACATTATGCCACATCTCCACGTGATTTTAAAATCACAATACTTTAGATGCATTACTTACTGCTACGGAGTCAAAATTTCACTACTACCTTAACTACCATAATCTATCTAAATCTAAATGATAATTTAGACATCTAAACTGGAATGTAGTCGGTGATCCAGGCGGGAGGTCTTCTATCTCTCTTCATCTGCTGTGGTTCATTCTCACCCCCACTTTGTTCAACCTTCATTTGCTTCTATTGGAACGGTGACAGCCCCCACCTTTTTCACCCCTAGCTTCTTCGTCTCGGGGGAAAGGAGGTGCTACTGATCGCACGTCAAGTACGTGTCTTGGCATCCCATCCACTTCATTATTATTTGATGAGGTCACTCCTGTTACCATGCCTCTGCCCCACTGTGTAGTGCAATTTGCATTAGGCGGTTTTACCCACACTTCTTCTCCCGCTCATTTTGCCGAATCATTATGGTGGCCTCCTTCTACTCATGTCGGATGTACTGACGGATACCTCCATTCGTATTTGTAAACCGAGCGTTGAGGAACAGACAGCTCATCTTGTGCAGATCTGGGAGTGCTATTGTACCAAACACAGCCTCAATTGGCGAAATTCTTCCTCTTTCCGCAATTGCTTTCACCGTTCGGTGGTGCCGTTCCACTATTCCATTTCCCGCAGGTCGGTACGCAGCTCTAAACACTCTTTCAACATTCCACTCTCGCAGCATATCTGCTAACATTTGAAACCGGAAAACTGTATTGTTATCCATTATTAACTCGTCGAATAGGCCCCTTTATAAGAAAATATTGTTTAATTCTGTGACGATGCATTGCGTGTTTTCTCTTCTCAGTTCTCGCCACACAACGAAGCGTCCCTGCGCTATCAACTATAGATAAATAGGGTCGTCCTCTCTAACGCGTGACGTCGATGGCCAAGCGTCGCCAATTGTTTTTTCACGCTTACTTCTCCTGTTTCGTGCTTCAAAGGAGCAAGATCAATTGACTGACATCGATCACACGCTCTCACAACTTTTTTCACATCCTCTTGTTAAACATTTGGATCCATTTTTCTGGCTAAGTACAGGGTTTTATAGACTCCAACGTGGTGTTTATTATGCACCTCGATTATATTCGTGTATGCACTAAAACAAACCTCTTCATGCTCGTCGATATCGTTGCCACTTACTTCGAGCCCACACAGCCACCTTTTCTTCACAGGAGTTAACACGTCCGCTTTATTCTTATCAGTAAGCACCAGTGAAATCTGGATTTTTAGTCCAAACTCAATCATCATTTTTCTAAGGCTTCCCAGCCTTCGTTTAATGAGCATTTCTGCGGCGCCTTTCGTGTGGACGCGCTTCTCGGCGCTAACGAAAGATTGCAGCCACGCTGCCACAGTTGTGGAATCAATTCTTAACTCTATTAAGGTCATGCCCCACTTAGGAGCTAAGTTCACTCCATTTAACACTGCCTCCAACTCTGTAACATTGATATGACTGAAATCTTCTTCCTTTCTGAACCACGTCGCATCTTCAATGGCCTTGCCATTTATTTCTAACACCGCTCTGAGCGCAATTTTACTTGTGTCTGTCCATACCACTCCATGCTGGACATCGGGCATTGACCATCTTCCTCTTACTGGGTCTTCTACTTTTACTCTTTCAATTACTTCCCTAGTCATGGACATTGCATGTTTGCCTACTAAGTCTTTCCAGTGCGATCCTTCGGCCCTTCTTTTAATGTAACTACAGGCGACTGGTAGCCATCCCGTTATAGGGTAGTGCCCCACCAGTGTCCCGCAGGCAGAAAACAACTCTCTTCTCGTGAGCGCATCGGCGACTTCTGGTATTTCATTGCCTCTGTGAAACATAAGCTCCTCTCCGACCTTTGACAACTACAGCCGTAGCGCTGCCCCTCCATCCAGCGCTTCCGGTGCTTTCGTTATCAACCCAAATTTGTTAAGGTGGCTGATGACTTCTGTAACTGTAACTCTGGATTCATCAACGAGGATATCATCGATATACGAGCTGGTGGCGTTGTTAGTTGTATCATCTATGCTTAACACGTGTTTCAACACTTTTGACATGATGCGTGTCGCAGAATTCAGTCCGAAACCTAAGCGAGTAAGGCAGAAGGTTTGCCCTTTATATTTCACTAACTGGTAGCGCCACAGTTCCTTATCAACTCTTAATTGTAAATGAGCTGCTTTCAGGTCTACTATTGACATGTTTTCGCTCGTACGAAGCTATTTGCGTAATGTTTCGTCACAGCAATCAATCACATCATCACCAGTATGGCACGCAACATTCGTATTGAGATCGCGAAAATCCAACATTGGCCTTACTTTGTTCTTTGTTGGCTGTTCTACTGCCATCATCGCGAGAATACCTGTATTGACAGTTTCTTTCCACGGTAGAAGAATACCTTCTGTAATCCACCTGTCAATTTCCTTTTCGAACTCTTCTCTTTTTGCACCCGTTTGCGTCCCTTCATAACAACTTACTCTGTTACGTAATGTAACGGGTTGATCGTTCTTCCAAAGCCACTTCACTGTCCAATACTTCCCATTAAATTCTGCAATAAAGTCTGAGTTATCAATGACTAACTGCCCTTGCACTTCCTCTTTCTTCGTGGCCTGCTCTATTGCCAGGCGCGACATTTCTACCCTCGCTTTGCCAAATTCCACTTTCCCGTGCTTAACTTTCATGCCACCAAGCCTGTCGATGACGTCAGTCCCAAGTACTACGTCCACGCCGTCCACCAGCCGGTCCGACACCACAGCTTTCGTGACCACCGGCATTCCTCCTTTCACTACAATCTTCACGCGATTTGCCACTTTACACTCCACTTTTCGACCATCAAAAGCACTGATGCTCGGATCACCATCATATTGAGCTATGTACTTAGAATGGACGATCGTCATGGTGCATCCTGTGTCTATCAATGCCATTGCTGGCTCTGTGTTAATTAATACTTCAACAATTGGTAACCTCCCTCCACACGCCTTCACCTCGGGAAGATAACTGCAGGCGCAATAGTTATTCCTCACTCGTTTCCCGAAGTTTGTTCTTGACACTTACTGGCAATATGACCGAGCTTGTTGCATTTAAAACATCTCACCACTTGCTCGTTACAATTCCTGATCATGTGAGGTCCTCCACACCGAAAGCATTGTTCCCTGAACTGGCCGCTACCGGCTTTACTCTGCCTTTCTCTCATAGCTTCCCCTACCGTCACGGCTGCTACTCCGCCTCGCTGATTGGCAGTTAAAATTCTAGCTTGAGCAATCAATTCACTAATTTACAGTGTCAGTACATTGTGTATCCGCTTCAGGTCAACACTAATTTAATCTGGGAATCCTTTGATAAAGGATAACTTGATTGCTCTTTCTAACCCTGAATCTCCATGCATCGTCAACCTCGCCAAGCGTTTAAGTTCATTAGCAAATACATCTACAGGTTCTCCAGCCCACTTCATGTTGAGAAGTTTATCATATGCAATAAAAGGATCGCCAGCAAAGGCAATCTGCAATTTCTCCTTGATTTTATCTGCACTTGCTTTGTCCCCGTCACTCAACTCCATATACAATGCAAGCGCATCACCTTCTGGATACAATGGGATAAACATAGCTAAATCAGCTACTTTTTACAGTCGAGCAGCCAAGGTGATTTTCTCTAACCAAGTCATCACAGTACTTTCGCCAGTAAATGGCTTGATAAAATCTCTTGAAATACCACTTGCCATTTTGTAGTATGCCTAGATAGCTTGTTGTTAAGACTAGTAGTCGCAACTCTACGTATTTTATTACGCGAATTCTGTCCGTTCGTTTGTAGGATTCACGTGAAGTGATCTCTTCGTTATTGCGGTTTTTGACTTCTGTGTTTTCCTCTTCTCTTGTATGCTCTGGGATATTCTCGAGATCAAGGTCCTGGGTGTCTGTGGCAGAGAGAACCACTGACGTCGTTCTTCCGGATGCTCGTGATGGTAGGGAGAAAGTGTCAACCTTTAGAGCTCGCAGTTGTGAATTTAGCACCAAGAGCTGATTCTTGACGATGCGGGTACCCTTCTGTCGGGCCTTGTCTGTCTGGTGAGTCGACGCCTTGGCGCCTTGGCTGAGGTATCTATAATAACCGCGAGAACTCCGTCCGCTTCTGCCAGCTTTTCGAGGCACTGCTTCAAAGTGCAGCTGTGGTCTTGAAGTTGCTGTTCATCTTCTGCATCTGGGCTTCCGAAAACGGTAAGATCTTTCAACTCTGTGTGGAGGGCCTCTACGTCGTACTCGAGTACGCGGAGTGGGGGCACTCTTGGTCTCGCCCCGCCGTGTGTTGACTCACGGATTGACATTATTAGGTAGCTTAAAGCGAGCTTCCCTGTTTGTCGGACTATGAGTTTTCAGGATCGTTCCGTTGTTGCTCAAATTAGCGGCCTGTGCTATGTAGACCCTAATAATGTTACTTTGAGACCTTACGGTGTGACTTGGTTCTCTGTCACGGAGGGACTGCTGCTGGTCCGATCTCTCGCTGTGAAGACGCAGCCAAGTCTCCGTCCTCTACCAAATATCACTGGTACACAACGGCAGTCAATCAAAAATATCACTGAAGGTAGCTTGGAGCGAGCTTGCTTCTGTTACTGGACTATGAGTTTTCCATGATCTTTCTGTGCTTGCTCAAAATTAGCGGCTTGCCCTATGTAGACCCTAATGTTACTTTGAGACTTTTCAGTGTGACTTGGTGCTCTTCACGGAGGGACTGCTGCTGGTCCGCTGTCTCGCTGTGAAGACATGCCAAGTCCTAGTCCTCCACCAAATATCACTTGCACACAACTCCGCCAGTCAATCACAAATATCACCGCTTCAATAAACTCAACTTCCCACGACCTCATCATTTATCCTACGAGATACACCTAAGTCCCGGACAGTGATATTTTTGATTTGGATGGCGTTATGTGCCAGTGATATTTGGTGGAGGACGGAGACTTGGCAGCGTCTTCACAGCGAGAGATCGGACCAGCAGCAGTCCCTCCGTGACAGAGCACCAAATCACACCGTAAGGTCTCAAAGTAACATTAGGGTCTACATAGCACAGGCCGCTAATTTGAGCAACAACGGAACGATCCTGAAAACTCATAGTCCGACAAACAGGGAAGCTCGCTTTAAGCTACCTAATAATGTCGATCCGTGAGTCAACACACGGCGGTGCGAGACTAAGAGTGCCCCCACTCCGCGTACTCGAGTACGACGTAGAGGCCCTCCACACAGAGTTGAAAGACCTTACCGTTTTCGGAAGCCCAGATGCAGAAGATGAACAACAACTTCAAGACCACAGCCGCGCTTTGAAGCAATGCCTCGAAAAGCTGGCAGAAGCGAGCGGAGTTCTCGCGGTTAGATACCATAGCCGAGGCGCCACGGTGTCGGCTCACCAGACAGACAAGGCCCGACAAAAAGGTGCCTGTATCGTTAAGAATCAGCTCTTGGTGCTAAATTCACAACTGCGAGCCGTAAAGGTTTACACTTTCTCCCTACCATCACGAGCATCCGGAAGAACGACGTCAGTGGTCCCCTCTGCCACAGACACCCAGGACCTTGATCTCGAGGATATCCCAGAGCATACAAGAGAAGAGGAAAACACAGAGGCCAAAAACCTCAATAACGAAGAGATCACTTCACGCGAATCCTACAAACGAACGGACACGTTTGTAGCGACACTAGGGCACCACCAGCCTGTTAATCCCGAGGACCTTTCAGCAGCGATAGAGAACGAAGCAGGGCCCAAGGTAACAGCACCGGCCTCCATTGTCGCCAAGATGGGGAGCGAATTAAAGACAGCCCCACACGATCCAACTACACCAGTTTTTCCCGCCACACGAACAACGGCAACCTGCCACCAGCCCCAGTGCTCCACGACGCCAAACATGTTTCAAGCAGTGACACCACTTATTGACGGTAATGTGCGCTTTTTCATCAATTGGAGCAGTGCCATTCACCATCACTTACAACAATACAGGATGGGACCGCACGACGCAATGACCGTCCTCACGGCAAACACGAAAGGCCGATCTTAGGAGCTGATCCAAGGCATCACGAATCAGCTATCAGGCGACCCTGTAACTGCATTCACGACCATGTGGGACGCTTTACACACCAATTGTGAAAAAGGGTCAGATTTAGATAACGCTATACATCAAGACATTGTTGAAATCCCGCAAATCAAGCACGAAAACGATAAGGTACAGTTGCAGGAACTCCAGAGCATCGCACGTACCGGGATCAACACCAATCATGCACCTCAGAGCTTCCGTATGTCTACTGTCTTAGAGGGACGAATACACTTCTCAACAATTTGCCAGTTCCTCTCTCAAGATTGTGGAAACATCGGAGACGTTGTGCTTGTCCAAGGTTGCAACACCAAGCGCAATCTCTGGGCCTCGGACGAAGTTGCTACATCTACTAGCAGAGACGCTCTCTTACGCTCCGTGTTCATCGACCTCGCATCCAGCGAAAAATCCGGGCGCAGGGCGACGGTAGAGAGAGCCGTCCAAAACATGGTACCGATCTTGGAAGCACCTGGTACTTCCACCTAGACTTGAACACCTCCTATTTTCGGTTTCTAGGGTTGCGTTTTTTCGGTCATCGTCCGAGATGGGGAGTGTCTTGACAGGTCAGGATATATAATAAATATAAATAAATTAGAACTTGTATCAGAGAAAAAAGGAACAGAGGGATATTCGCTGGCTGACAATACCGAGACGCCAGCAGCTTAAGCGACATGTATGACAACGTCGCTTTGTCTTTTTCCACCACAGTCGACGCCACACATAGTCAGTATCATTCTTAAAAACAGTGTTAAGTCCACACCAAATCAAAAATGTAAGATATTAAGCGTAAAGTGTAAAACGTAATCGCGAGTATACTTAGATCCATAAGTCCGTCGATATCAGCATTATCACAACCGTGCATTATCATAACTGTGAAAATGCAGCCATAGCCTATATAGACAGGAGGCCAACTGTGATATCCATATGACACTGAGGAATGCTCAAAGTGCTAGAGTCATTTATTATAATATTCTGTCGCCAGTCATACATAGCTGTAGAATTTGTGTGATACTGACAAGTGTCAGTATATGTATTTCATGTGAGCCAGGAAGTTATCTCATCCATGTTTGTGATAAATTAAATGTGCTTAGCCCTTCCTGCTCAATCACCAGCGTTCTAGTACAAGCATAGCTGTAGAATTTGTGCGATCATTACAAGTATCAGTATATGTATTTCATGTGAGCCAGGAAGTTATCTCATCAGTGTGTTTGTGATAAGTTAAATGTGTCAATTCCTTCTTGCTCAATAAAATCCTGGTTGTACAGTGAGAAACCAAAAAGCATTATTCATGCATAGTCACTTCTTCATTTAGTTAACTAGGACCTATTCACAGGAAATGCAACATTCAGTGTAGAATGTAGAAAAATTATTTCTGGTCTACAGCAGCATTATAATGTGTTCAATGTAGTTGTAAAGATTTTCATACCACCTAACATTGGAAAGAAAAGTTCCTTAAAAATTTTTTATATTCATAATTCAGTGTGATCTAAGTGTATGATTTTTTTCATAACAAACAGTGCCTGTTGCTCAATACAGTTAGCCTTTTCTTCTTCATTTGTGATGCTGAATTGCAGCACAAATGAATGTTTTCTAAGCGTTACTCGTGCATTGATGTGTCTATCATGGTAGTTCACTGTATTTTTGGGCAATAAGTTTGCAGTGTAATTCCTTCTTGTGTAGAGGCACTCAGTCATCTCTAACTGTGATGTATAAGATATTTTTCTTTAACACTGAGGTTGGTGAACCTCAAGTCATGTATACCTGCACCTTCAGTTATATATACGCTTTTAGAGTCACCACTTTAGGGAACGGGCTACTTTAGGGAATGTGTTATTTTTCTGTAGTGATTATTTTGTGGGTGATGTTCTTCGAAGGAAGTGATACGATCGTCTTCGTAGCTTGCAGATTTATTCATGAGCACGATCAAAATTAAAACAGCAATTGGGGCAAGATCGAAGACCAAAACTGAGGACTTGAAATCCTCAAAACCGAAGCTGGAACCGATACTGAATTGAGACCCAAACTGAAACCTGAAACTGAAACTGAAACCCGTCCAAAAGACTGAAAGCGCGAATAAAATTGCTGTTCACTGGGTAACGGTTACGAGGAAACTGACGGGCACTTAGCCTATAGGCTCGTGGTTGACTATGGTGTTCTATAAACGAGAGTTACAATTTGGAGTTGAAACTACGATTGAATTTTTAACTTTAAAATACTAGTTTCAAATGACGTGAAATACGTATAAATATTAAATCTAAAATATTACTAAATTTAATATTATTTAATACTAAAATAATCACGATATTTTAGGGGCCCTACACGCTTTCCTTTCTAAAGGAATTATATTTATGCTAGTACTGCTCCAAAGGAAATTATATTTTTGTGTACATGTGGCAGCAACTTATTTGAGCTGCAACTGTGAGGTTAATGACATTACTCTAGTTCAGTGCAGCTGCTAGGGTTTTCAGTCAGCCTGAATGGCCAGTATTATGTTTGAACTACAGTCTAGTGTTGGCACATTGAAAAGATAATCATGCGTGCGATTTCAGACGCCAGTATTATGTCAGAGTATTTAATTTTAAGTTAAATAACTAGTTCTGTAAACTTAATTTGTGATTTGTTCTCAGATCACGGCTTCAATAAACTCAACTTCCAACGAGATCATAATTTATCCTACGGGACACGCCTAAGTCCCGGACACTCACCTCTATTAGGCTTTGTCTTCAGTCAGCGTTGCTTCACGTAATGGGTGGATGTCCTCCAACCGTGCACGATCCGAAGTCGACAACCTCCAC
>VCRD01002502.1:14158-54914 GCA_006783055.1 Trinorchestia longiramus | reverse complement strand
AATAATCATAAAAGTCAATAGTTTGTAAACGCTTCGTTACAATAAGTTTATGTGAAACCTCAAGACTGTGTCTACAACAGCTTGAATTATATCGAAATAAAAATCGTTAAACATTTGTGACATGTTCTAGCTTTTCGCTCTCATTTCTTAGTTTTTCGCTGATTCGTATGATCCAATTTTACTATAGGCATTGAATTTTCTGTTATCTGTGATAATAATAAAATCCCATGAATTATTCGCATCAATACTAGCGGTCAACCAGTAAATTAGAAGTTGTAACTTAGAATTTTATTCAGATTTGTATTTCAAATTAAAGAGCTTTAGCTTTACTACTAGGACCACAAACTGTAACATTGCACTGTATATAAATTTTTCAAAAGTTAACGTTTCGTTGCAGTTTAAGATGTGTCTCGTAATTTATAATTCTTAGTCGTGCCTAAAGAGAATAATCTTTTGCACTGCTGTATTCACATACTATGGTAATATCAGGATTAACATCACCACTATCCGTAAGATGTTAGGTTTAATATTTGAAAACCTGATTCCTTGTACTGTGTATTGTATTTATACTGTACTCTGTAATTTAACGGAATAAAGTTGATTTATTTTATTTATTATTTTATTTTATGGTTGCATGATGACGGGTCCTCGGCATTGAAGCGTCTCTCTGACATGGACCAGAAGGCGAGATTGATCTTCGTCTCTGAATACTTAACATGAACGGCTTAACATTGAAAGATATTATTTTTAACGAGTGACCAAATCCATCACATCTGATTCTGTTCAACATGCCAGACGATGCAAAGATTAATGACTGCCATTTAAAGAACATGAAGAGTTTCACTATACATGAAGGTGGACTTGTAATTGTGCACTGGTCTTAATGAGCACATTGAAAAAGATTAGCAGCAGTGTAGAAACAGATAATTGAGAAGCTTATGTTCTCCGTAGTACGAAAGTAGCTAAGCCATTACTAGGTCTTAGAGCAAGTACATTATGTCTGTCACGTCGTCTGCGTGCCATAACACGTTGCAGTCTGAAAGCACCCACATCTTTTCGTGATCAACTTATGCTGTCAAAATCTGTTTCAAATAAGCTGCTACACATGGCTACGGAAGAAATTTTGAAGAATAGAGTAATATAATAACAAAATAAAGGGCTCAACTTGTCGAAATCTGCGGTTGAAACGTTTGATTTTAGTGTAAACGTTAGCATAACCATTATTTAGCGCTGTATTTTAGAGTAGATATTAGTTGACTAAACAATAAAGAGAATTTTGTAACCATTTTTTATTTATTCAATTCATTTCATAATTAAGAAGAGAAATGGAGTTCAAGTGATTTCTCAGCTAGTTTAAATTTATTTGAAATAAAAGTTTCAATCAATAGATTTTCTCACGGATTAAAATTTCATTAGCGAATACCATTGCAGTTCCATACTCTGTGGAAGAAAAATTATTTATTTTTTGCTTGATTTTACAAGATTGCGCATTGTTGAGCGTAATACTTAGGAGCAGATTTGTATAATTTTTGTGAGCGTTCATGTAAAATAGAGGTTCAAAAAGATTCTCATTTCCGAAGAACTTATTTTTCTATAACATATGATGATATTTGTTTCCTGTGATGATTATAGTGGAATAAATTTTGTGATCTGAACCTTATTATACGCTGAATAATTGTGAATGATTGAATTATTTTGGTTGTTATACTGCTTTTGATATTAAACATGCTAATAAACGTTTACTCTGGGTTATACCTGATGAATTATCGCTTCCTTATCTTGATTTTTGTGTGAGTGAAAGACCTTTTACTGGAAGACGACAGGCATTGAATAGGATAATTATTACTATGTCCCAACATCTTGTTAACTCACTCATAAGCCAGCCTATTCTTTCCAAGAGAAAAAAATAAATCATTGAATTTTTCACCGAATCAATCACCAGTAAAATGAAGAAATATAAATACTCGGACAGGATCTGCTCGTTTCTCTTCTGTCGTCCACTCGCAATTCATTCAAATGCAAATACATAGCTCTGTAGACGTAAAAATATTTTTAAAGCTATTTATGACCAGTTATTCCAGAATATGAGGCGGTAAATTCTTGAATTTACAGCTCAATTTGAAAAACATTATCTAAATGAAACACAAACATGTCATAGAAAACAGACGTGACTAATGAAATAATATAGATATGATAGTTAGAAAACGGCCTGCAGGTTTGATGGTAAATGACTTGGCTAGTCATAGGCTACTGAAATAGTTTGGGAGTGCTACGATCATTTTTAAATATTCGATGTGACATGTATAATAATTCTTACGTGTCTTTTGCGTTCACGATGCCGACGTTGGGGCCAGACATGGAATGAAACGTTCAATAAAAATCGATGATTGCGTTTATATCAGATGTTTGCATCTAATATATATATATATAAGATTGTGTTCTGAACAAATGCATCCATTGTATTTATAAGTTAAAATGATTGCGTTTACACAAGTGGTTTCGTTTTATTTAAACGCGTGTCATAGCAGAAAGGAGGAGAAAACAAAAGAATGCTTCTCTCTATTGTATCATTAACTCAAATTCTATTTGACATTAGTTTATTGGTAATTCAATAAAAATATTCGTAAAAGGGAAATTTAAACTAACGAGATATTAATGAAATTTACAAGATGTGAGAGGCAGTCTGTGCCTGTTTTTAACCAACGTGATAAAATTTTAGCTAGGAATAAAATGTATCAACATTTTTACTGAGAACTACTGTTTAAATCACCAGTGAATTTTTTTTCTGATCGTCGGAAGTAATTTTAAAAATTTCATGCGCTTCCCAACTTTATTTTATTTCTGACCCATCGTAATAACATTAAGACATACTGAACGCACTTTTACTTGTTGATTCAGCAGCAAGCTTTTGAGTTTGCGAGAATTTTCACCCGCACGAATTTTTTCCTATATAAAATTTTTACAACTGCATGTGTTTAAGCGAATAGTCAACAAAATATATGATTTCAACACATTTTTAACAGAATTTGTGAAGAGAATGAAATAATGTTCTAGGAGCCGGCCGATCGATTTAATAATATTTTAATAAAGAAAACACTACGCGCTTTCATTCGGAGAAAAGTGTATCACTGGCCAAAACAGAAACTTTTCAGCTCCTTTGTCACTGGTATACCCTCGTGTAGAACTGCATACTCACTTACACCTCAGGCCTGGCTCTGATAGGCTATTTCCTAGACATTTCGAGGGAGCCTGTACTACACGAGAGAGTCGTTTAATTAACCTTTTGTTTACCATCGGTACTTCTCGCTATCATCGTGTTCACAGCACGCAAGATTAACTTCGTTTGCTGTAATAATGACGCCAGGTAACACCTCCCTCCATCGTGTTCACAGGATACAAAGGTAATTTAGCTTGATGTGAACACAGCATTTTGTAGCAATGTAGAAAGTTACTGTCGAGTAGACAAATGGTTAATCAGTTTACTCTTTTGAAATCAAAGTTCATAAAGCACAAGTTACAGACCATTGAGGGAGTGTGTGTTACCACCGATTTTGTGACAAATACAGGGGCCCATTTTTCAGGCTGGAGGAACTATGAGCGTAGATGTAAAAGCTTGAGAGAAGGCTTTTGGGCAAACTACGCCACGCAAACTCTTTGAATGTCTGTTGACTTCTTTTTGGGTATTGTGCGTGTATTTGCCCCACTGTTGTTTTTTTATATCTTATATATGAGCAACTGAACGCTTCAGTTAGGGAAACAGCTAAGGGAAACAACTAAGTTTCTTACGTCAATTTTTTCTTAATAGCTTGCACATTTTGGTAAAATATAAAGGAAAAACACGAATACGATGGAAACTTTTATGTTTCTCGTAAAAATCAGCGAGGGTTCGTGATTATTAGCAAGATAGTTCCGTAATATCAGAAGTTTTTTTACAGGGTACAGAACCTAACTTCCTTTTTTCGAAGCAAAGCACTTTGATAAAAGGAAGTTACGAAGCCGCACCCTGTATATTTGGAGTCCTTTGCACATACGGTGCAGACGAGAGGGTTCCACTCAATGAAAGCAAATTTTCCATTGACACAGTATCATTCTCCCTCATGCTTTCTAACACAGGGTGTGCATTGGTGCAGTGTTTTATAAACCCACTTTCTTATTGTCGACTGCCAAAGTGATATACAGAAAATCATTCAGGGTACAATCAAGTCAGGGTCCGTTTGCTTTAGTTTTTGACAATTCTCAAAACTGATTCATTCTAATGAATGTTGATTAAATGGTCAATTCTTGACTTATTGGATGATGAGTTATTACTCAGTCAGGATAAGATTTTGTTAATATTATTTTAATAGACTGATTATCAATGTTATCAGTCAAATATAGAACAGTTATGACATTTTTTGGTTCGAATTTCAAGTAAAGTTTATGTTCATTGTTTTTGAGAATGGACGAAAGGAATTCTATATATGCTCAAAAGAAAGAAAGTGTCACAATTTTCATATATTACAAACTATTCATTCTGCATGTGTATGGAAATAGCATGCAGTCTCTTCGAAAATTAAGAGAATATCATGAAAAGCACAAATGTTATCTCGGCAATTGTCATGGTAGTTATGATATATTCATAGGTGTACATATTCCAGGCGATGTATGAAGAAAAAATTTTTGGCTAAGCATCGTGTTGACCAAAGAATCACGCAGTTGCGAGACGCTCAAGGAGATTGAAGAGTGGGCGGAATATATCACAAGCGTTAGAAACCTATTTTAGACCATTGAACAAATAGGGAGATTGGAAAAAAGTACTTGGGAGGAGCAAGGCTCATATAAAAGCGTGTCCCGTAGGATAAATGACGAGGTCGTTGGAAGTTGAGTTTATTGAAGCTGTGATCTGAGAACAAATCACAAATTAAGTTTACAGAACTAATTATTTAACTTGAAATTAAATACTCTTTGACATAATACTGGCATCTGAAAAGGCGCGCATGATCATCTTTTTAATATGCATACAATAGAATATAGTTTGAACATAATACTGGCCATTGAGGCTGACTGAAAACCCTGACAGCTACACTGAACTAGAGTAATGGCATTGACCTCACAGTTGCAGCTCAAATAACATGTTGCTGCTACATGCACACAAAAATATAATTTCCTTTAGAAAGCATAAATATAATTCCTATAAAGGAAAACATATAGATAATTGAAGGTGCAGGTATAAATGACTTGAGGTTCACTAACCTCAGTGTTAAAGATAAATATCTTATACATCACAGTTAGACGTGCCTGAGTGCCTCTACAGAAGAGGGAATTACACTGCAAGCTTATTACCCAAAAATACAGTGAACTACCATGATTTACACATCAATGCACGAGTAACGCTTAGGAAACATACATAGCTGCTGCAATTCAGCATCACAAATGAAAAAGAAAAGGCTAACTGTATTTAGCAACAGGCACTGTCTTATGCAGAAAAATCATACACTTAGAGCAGACTGAATTAACAATATAAAAATTGTTTAAGGAACTTTTATTTTCAATGTTGAGTGGTGTGAAAACCTTTTACACCTACATTGAACACATTATAATGCTGCTGCAGACCAGAAGACATTTTCTACATTCTACACTGAAAGTTGCATCTCCTGTGAATAGATGCTAGTTAACTAAATGAAGAAGTGACTGTTCATGTACAATACTTTTTGGTGTCTTACTGTACAACCAGGACTCTATTGAGCAGGAAGGAATAAACACATTTACTTTATCACAGGACTGATGAGATAACTTCTTGGCTCACATGAAATGCATATACTGATACTTGTCAGTATCACGTAAATTCTACAACTATGCTTGTACTAGAACCTTGGTAATTGAGCAGGAAGGACTGAACACGTTTAGTTTATCACAAACACTGATGAGATAACTTCTTGGCTCACATGAAATACATATACTGGTGTTAACAGGGGTGTTATGTCACGTGTGTGTCATGTGCATGTATCAAATTATATGCACCCATAAATTATATAAGCTATGACTGGTGACAGAATATTATATTAAAGACTCTAGCACCTTGAGCATTCCTCAGTGTAACGTATGGATATCACAGTTGGCCTCCTGTCTATATAGGCTATGGCTGCTTTTCACAGTTGTGATAATGCACAGTTATGATAAAGCTGGTATCAACAGACATATAGATCTATGTATACTCACGATTACGTTTTACACTGTACGCTTAATATCTTTCATTTATGATTTGGTGTGGGCTTAACACTGTTTTTAATAATGATACTGACTACGTGTGGCTTCGACGGTGGCGGGAAAAGACAAAGCGATGCGGGCATACGTGCGCTTAAGCTGCTGGCGTCTCGGTATTGCCAGTCAGCGAATAACCCTTTGTTCCTTTTTTCTCTGATACAAGTTCTAATTTATTTATATTAATTATATATCCTGACCTGTCAAGACAACACCCCTGCTTTAAAACTGTGGTCGATCCGATTAAAAATTGAAATTTAACGTCTCATCACTTGTCTTTTAAGCAGCTACATACAAGATTGCAGTGATTTGATCGTCTACACAATGTATAGACTACAAAATTACAAATTTTCTGGCATTTTGATATCAACATCAAGTTTTTTATGGCTTGGCAAATGCAGTGAAGACGTCGAGAAAGACACAGTTGATCCAAGGAACGGTTTTCGAAGCTGACAACCAACTATCGCTGACATAGCTGCCCTGTCACGTACGATAAAGTGTTGAAATGGATCAATTTCTAAAAGTTACCATTTTATAAGTCCAATTCCAAGTAAAGTCGATTCCTCTTTATTTTTAAACTCGTAATAAATACGTTCGTGTCGATGCTTTCATGTGTATTGAAATGATTAATTATGAGGATCTGTATAAACGATTATTTGACAAATTGTACGTGCAGTTTCTTGCTGCATCCTTTTATAGGTACATATACATGCTATTTGACAGTCACATTCAAAATGTTAAATCTTACAGAGTCTCATGAAATTTGACAAAGCATTCGTAACCTTCCTTAGAGTATTACAACAATTGTATACTTCCCCCTTATACATTGAGATAAAGGAAACAATTTGAGTAACAGCTCACCTATTAGTCAATCATGCGTATTATTGTATGATGAAAGAACCTTTTTACCAAGTGCACGCATTGCAGCGTCCTGTGCAGAGTGAAGAATCATCACAGACACAATACAAAAGCATTAGAGAATGCTAAATTTTGAGAAATTTCTCATTTTCTATCACTGTCAACTGCTTTTAGTTTCAAGGTAGATTTGCGTTTTGCCAAAATAATCATGAACAAGCGCATTCTGAAGCTAAATGTTACACAACATCTTTTTCTTGTTTCAACTGATTCCTGCAGTCTCTAAGCTATCACAGCTCAAAGCCCACATGCTACAGTACTTGCTTGTATCATACATTTTTGAGCACAAGTCATGGGAAAATATATTACTTTGATTTTCATTTCTGCCAGAAAATTCGGGGTCAACAGCTAGACGTTACGAGGTACAGGTAGGACTACCCCAGAAATACGGGACTGAACTAGATCACAATCTATGTATTTTCATCTCAATCTCCAATCACTCGTCCACCGTCTTTCGATGTTCTCTCTCTGTTCTTATTCTCAGTGTCTGAGGAAGTACGGGGACACCTTTACCTATATTTTGAAAGGACTACGGTGCATTTGCTAAGGAGTTTTTTTGAGAATAATGGAATATAGTAGGAATCCATCACACTGAATGAGGGAATTAAACATGCCTGGTAGAAACAGGGGTGTTATGTCACGTGTGTGTCATGTGTATGTATCAAATGTCACACAACACATGAGTGCGTAGCTCACGCCACATATGGGTAGTAGCATTTCAATGGTCGCCACAGAAGATTGTAAACACCTCAACGCTCAGTACATCGAAAACGCTGACCAGGCAATAAGCAAGCAAACCCCAAGTACAGGATTTATACCTCAATGGCTGCTATAGAGGATCAACAGTGAGAAGCTCAGGAACAAAAGAAGAACTAGGAAGCATGAGGGTGTAGTTTTTGCTACCAAAAGATTATAAAAGCAGCTGCTGGAAGACTAAGGAGTTTTAAAAAGTTCAGAAACAGGAAGTGAACACAGTGCAAGGGATTAAAAAGGCGACGGCGAACGACGACGGCGGTGGTCAACTTCAAGGGCATACAAGAAGTAAAAGACGGAAAATCTTCTCGACGTGGAGGTAAAAAATACTTCTGAAATAGAAAAACAGAAACAATATGCCATAAAACAGTATAGCGTAGGAGGACATATACATCGAGGCATGTACTTATGGAGGATTTTTTAATCCATGCAGGGTAGGAGGTTCCTTGAATTCTGGTAAATGTTTCTTGAAGAAGTTCCTTGGAGAAGTCCCTTGAAGAAGTTCGTGCCTATTTAGGAGAAGTTCTTGTCAATAGGAGAGTTTGGAGAAGTCATGAATATTTATCGTTAATTTGGAATTAACGTCTATCGACAACTTGGAATTAGCATCTACGCTAAATATCTTGTGAATAGACAACATTGGCAAAGAAGGAATATAGACTTGACACTTCAAACCAGTGGAAAATTAGGGGCCGTCTTGCTCAAAAAGCCGACTGTGCAAAGAACCATGAGAGGCAACACACAAGCAGAACAGAGTAGATTCACTACCCTGAGGTGCAGAGACAGCGCGGAATAGTGGGTTTATAGAATGTGTTAGTGTGAGTTGTTCGTCATTCCTCGTGCCATTCAGTGTAAGCTTAAAATTAAGTGGTTGTTATCAATGAAATTAGGCAATAGGATTACATTGATTTTTACATTGATTTATGATATATTTATGTGTCATTTAAATGAGTTGTTTAAGTAAACATTGCTAAACTTATTTGCCATAATTGTTTCCTTTTTGCATTGGCCTCAGTTTCGAATAATGTGTCATTAATTGTATGGAGGTTTGGATCACTCCAATTTTCGGCGACTGTGTCATGATACATAATTTATTGCATTCCGGTTAACGTAAAAATGTGTATTTTTATTTTACCTTGAAACATTCAACTTAGGTGCCCATAAATCTCATTAACTCATGCATAAAAATATACATAGAGTGAAGTCGTACCGCCACAGAGGTGCTTACAGGAATTAGAGTTAAAAAAAATGCAATTTAATTCACTCAATGGGGTATCAACACAAAACTTGTTTTAGGTGTCATAGAACTTATATAAAGAGTTCTCATTTTCCTGGGGCCACAATATATAACTAAAATGGCATCAAGGGTTGGAGGTAAGAAAACATTTCTCATTATCGGCTTATATGATAAAACTTCTGTTTTGCATTGGAAATATTTTGATATGCATTCAAGCGTGCAATTACTGTTTTTGAGGAAACTTTTCCCATTTTTTTACTTCCCATGTTTGTGCTGAAGGAACGATGCGTGTCGTACGATCGGGACTTACCTCACAAAAGTATTATAATAACTGAATTAAACACCTATTTCTTCTATTATTAACCGTAGAATCTGGAGTTCTCCATTTCATGTATATGTGATGGATATCTTTGAATGCCATTTTTTCCCTTAAGCGTGCGTACTTAAGAGGTATTTTATAATGATATCCTAAACCCAGCTCTCACAATTATTCAAATTTTGATTTACATATGAACAATATTTCCGAATTTTAGTAATGTGGAAAATGATGAGCTGGCGAGAAATTTATCTTGGATTGTATTGACATTTACCATGGTAGGACATATACATATTTGTGATGCATTTAATTTCTTTATGTGGGACTTACACGAGCGTGTGCGCAAAGCACTGTGGGGCCTACACGTATGTGTGAACTTGGCTTACAATTTGTGTGATAACCAGTTTCAACAATCTCCGTTAACGTTAATATTGACCCTCATTGCAAGCATAGGGACGTTGCTTGGATACATATTGTTTTACATATTAATAAGTAAATGTTCTCTGTAGTTGAAACAGCACTACACCAACTCTGTCGTTTAGTTTGATACAGAATTTTTATGACATTATCAGTGAAGGGCTCCAAGCACGTTGGAAATCTCTCAGATACTTTAATGACGCAGGAAAATATAATTTCTTCTCTGTTGAATGTAAATCACAAAAAATATTTGGCACTGACGGCAATTTGAATTCACTGATTTAAACTAGTTTTTCTAACTACAACTAAAATTTATATAATTTTTAGTCTTTCTTTAGATCTTTGGATTTTGAGTATATACAGATTACTAGCGGAAAAATAAATTGTTCAACTGTTTGTTATGAAATTTATTCGAGCACGAAATTTTGAAGCTTTTCATGATGAGTTAAACATATATCTGAGGATGTTGTATTGAAAGCTACCGTAATACAGCGCAGTCTTTATTCGGCTACTGAATTGTTTTATTTTCAGTGTAATAATTAGTTTTTGATAGAAAAACTTAATATAAATAACATAAATTTGAATTTTGAGGAATCTAAGACATTAAACAAGCATTTTAAAATTTCAAACTCACTACAAAATATCGATATTTTACAAACATTCTGATGAATATACAAACTTTTGAAAACTCGAGTCAGTTACCAGAATTGAAATTGGATTCTGTGCGAAACGGGGACCATTTACGGAGTCAACTACTCCTATCAGTTGAAAAACATGCATGTTCCTGTGATTTGCTGTTGGATTAAACTTGATGTGCAGTGATCAGATGTTTAACGAACATTTGGAACCTCAAAAATTTAAAATCTTCGTTGATTTTCCCCATACTTTTGGTCAACAATAAGTTGGGCTCGCATTTTGCCATTAATTTTATTATATTATTTTATATAGCTGTTCAGCCACAGCATATGAACACTTCTTGTCCTCCTTATTCAGTCCACGAAATATTTCCATAATTTTCAATTTTTAAAATTCGGCAAAGCCTTCTTTGTTTAATGTTGATCAGAAAATCAAACCTGTAGTTCTAGTATAACGTCTTTTATTGGTCAACAATTATTTTTTGTATATGAGGGTTAATCATTCTTTATCTGAGTGAAATTGATCGATTTAATTTCAGCGATCTTCACTTGCATACTTATAGTATGTGATGCAGGAAATATGCATCGAAGAAGTAAATAAATTTATCCAAGCGCTGAGTATAAAAATTGCCCTTAAAATTAAGTGTGCGCCCAATTTATTGATTTTTATAGATGATACGAACCCTTATAAAATTTCATAACCAAATTGTAAGCCTCAATCATTTACAGTCAAAATCAAACAAGAACTTGTCGTACAACTAAAACAGGAATCTGTTAACCCCATTTAAAAAAGAATTTCAATACTATCATCGTGAGTCTTTTTTATTGGATTTTGGAGAAAATCCGTTGAGAGTAAAAACTGTAAGAGGAGTGGACTCAAATTATTTCCATTTTGAGGAGCAGAATGTGAGTGCCTCCTGTATACTGTGAGCATCTCCTGTATACAGTGAGCACCTTCTGTACGTTGCAAGCATCTTCTGTACAATGTGAGCACTTGTATATTGTGAGTACCAGTATGTTGTGGGAATCTATATATTTCGATAGATCAGCTCATGTCTTAGAGTTCGGAAAAAATTCAACTAAACTTTTGACAATGGCTACGTGGACAAATTCACGAAACCCCGATAAACACGATATAGAAAAAGGGAGAGTCTACGTTTTTATGCATATTTCTATTTGTGGTGATAGTAGTGACGTGGTGATAGTAGTGTTAAGGCATAGTAATGTTGAATGATGTGAACATGTAATGGATGTAGGGGATACACTATACAGGATGTGGGAAGGTGAATAGGCTTGTGGGGAATGCGTGCAGTCGGGCGGCCACAGACCCAGTAAAAGCCAACGGTCATCGCGCAGCATAACCGCATATTCCGTTTCCGTTCCGGAAACGGAACCGAGAGCCAAAAGTTAGGAGGCGTATTTCTAGAAAACACCACAGGAGTATATAAGCAGGATTCAGGAAACCAACGGGGGTCATTACAGCAAGGCAATAAGTGCGAGCGACAGTCCTAGGAGCGAGAACGATTCCACAGCTGGGACTTAGACTGGGGAATTAGATCGCAGCAGCAATGTAGGCTTGTGCAGTCAGATCGGTATTGAGGGGAGGGGGTTGGTATAAGTTTAGAGGTATGAGTGGAATAGGTGGAAAGGTAATTAAGGGGGAATTAAGTTAGCCTCACACCGACGAATGGCAGCAGATTTCTCACGTACACTCAACCGTGTATGATGAAGGAAGAATTGATTGCGAAGTATCAAGAAACGGGAAGGGGATTAATCAGTGTTATTGTTTATGTATCATAATTGTGAGTGTTGACATGGAGGCCTATTATCATCAACAAATCTACAGTGTAATGACAAGTTAATATTATTATTGTCCATGTGAATTCATGCACTGTTTAATAGGATATCATGTTGTGCGTTATATGTCAAATGTGGTAAATGACTCATTTCTCACCTCGTGAAGTTAGAATAACGTGTGTTAAATCTTTCTGTGTGTATCATTACCCTCATCTTGCCATTGAAAAAGAGTACTGGGAATATCTTTTGACATATCATGTATTCAGAGGATTAGAGTCCCTCTAGTGCGGTTACGTGTGTATGTTGTGGCATTTAATTAATTGTGTTAATTACAAGTATTAATTGAAATATGGTAGTAGAACAGCATGCAGAAGACCCATGTATTGAACCAGGATTACGTAACTGATGAGAGAGAAAAGAACTCATCAACAATCAATCATCATGCAAATGACAGTAGGCAGATAAACTTTTACCCTTTATATGCATTAAATCAATCACTAATAAATAAATTAGACATGTCATGATATGCGCCCGAAATTTAACGCGTACCGCCACATATGTTTGTTTTTACTATACGATATTAACCTCTCTAAAGATCCAGATAAGTACCACATTACTTCTGAAGTCGTGTGTTGTTAAATAATTTAATTTTGATCGTTTACTTCCTTACACACCGTTTACTTTGTTTTAAAACTTGCTGTGCACTTATATTTATATTCTCAGACATATTACAAAATTTGTACCTGCACATTACGGGAGGTGAATAAAAACAACAGTTATAAGCAATGGTAAATTGACTCCCTTTGTACAAATATAGACTTGGAGTCATAAAACCTATTTTGTGGTTATGTAAATGATATTGGAAGGTCGTGAACCATTTTGCAATTTAATTTATCGGAGACACCTAGGCTGAGGTTCAATTCATGATGCTACTCCAATTAGGAACCCACAAGTGACTTATGAAACTGCAATCACAGGTTCGAGCTAAGGCGTGGAAAGCATGAACAACTACCGTATATGAAACTGATGCGTAATCTAATTCAAATTATCATTATATAAAAACCGAAATGACTAAGAAATATCTGTTTAATAACGAAAAATTATCTTCTATAATGAGGGAAAGTTATAGATAATTACTCAGTTTCCAACTAGATATGATTTACAGGAAATTAAAGCACTGAAATGGCAACTCTACGAGCACAATACGGCAAGACGAACACTTTTAGAACTCTAATTTAATTGCTTTTGAAGTGTACACCTTCAACCTTCAGGAAATTACCTTTTGATATCGTAGGGATTCAACACAGCATGGGGAAACATTTCAGAACATCCAAGACTTTAGGCTACAGGTGATGGTACTATTCAAGATGAAGAAACGCTCCTTAACAGTAGAATGGGACTGAAGGCATTTGGTAAAATGTAGATTGAATAAAGGTGCTTCAGGAGTTCACATGCTGATGGTGCCGATTTTGATACAGTTGGAGTAAATCAGGTATTCCGCTGAAACTATTCTAATGGCAATGACGACAAAAAAGTAGAAAAAGAGATAACACTCAGAAATAATAGCGTAACAAGCATCCAGATCAAGTTCGAACATCTAGAATTAGCTGAGATTTTGCATCAACAGCAAACATCTAAACTATCCAAAGCGAGTCTACTAGGTACTGAGGAATCTAAGAAGGCCTGTATGTAATATGAAGTCGGTTCTACAAGATAGACATAATCACCATGAAAAATCTCCATATTAAGATGAAGCAAGACAGAGCAGGATTCTTAAATAACAATCTTACACAAGTACTTCAACAAAATCCATTATAAGAGACTTCCAGAAAATTTTGAAGAAAATGTTTCTTGGGCACCTTCTAAAAGAAATATGGAAAATACGGGGAGATGCTCGAAGGTTGAAATCTGAAGCATAAAACAATTGTTAAAAAGTGCACAGTGACTTTCCGAAAAAATGGGTTACTCTTCTACATCTACATGTACGTGTAGAATATAATAGAAAACAGCAACAGGAATGAACTGTTTGCCACATTCTTGGGCTGCTACCCAAGTTCCATGCAGTCTAACGTGGAGGCAGCAATCACGCACCTGCATCTCAATCATACTCAGACATTTCAGTCAAGCACACGCATGGCCATCATACATAGGCCCTAGGAATTATAAATGATTTGGAATCACTATTTTATATAAGTGTGTGTGGGTGGAAGAGGGGGGAAGGGAGGAGTGTTTGTTATCCAATATTTATGGATATTATTTTTGAATGTGTTCACATTGCCATAAATTTTGAACGCAGGTCGGCATTGATCCTGAATTACGCTGCTATCATCGGTATAATATGGTGCAATATTATATAATAATTTCGGTGCAAACATAAACACATTTTTTCATAACGTACATATCAAAAAGCAGCCATTTACGTAGTTCTGCTGTTCAGTAAGTGTGGCGTATAGGGAGCAATGAACAAATAATAAACGTTACATATGAATTACTCCTAATTTACCTAATTGTTCACCAATGTAGTTTAAATTATTGATTTTAATATTGTATAAACGGAAAACATTGTGAACGGGGTTGCATGAATTTGGTATACAAATCATTCAACATAGTTTAATCGATGCCGGTAATACGATAAGTTATAATCATTATCAAGGCCGACGTAATTTGGGGAAGAATCTTCATATATATTAAGAAAAAATTGTTCTTATTTTATTCAGTCCCTAGACCCTATTTTGCAGTGTCTGATGTAAAATTACGGATTTGCAATAAGTTTCTACCGTTCTTTCTAAGGTTTTCCCAGCGAGATGCATTGATCACATTTTTTGTAACCATTCGATGCAGAAACATATTGATAACCAAATCACAGACAGGCATATATGTAAATGTGCGCACTTGGAGTGTTCAAAAAAAGATCGAAGCAACAACTACCTGGAACAGCGTTATGGTATTTTTTATTTGGAATGATGATGTTATTAACCAATATTAGAAGATTGTGTATTGAGCACCGTTAATCAAAGCAGAATAGATTGCATGCTGCAGTTGTTGGTGATAGAAGTGGAAAAATCTAAAGGTTTACTTGAGTTCATCGAGAACTAAAAAATAGAGCGTAAAATACGAAGAATAAAATCAATGTGAAGGACCTGAATTTTTGAGAAGAATACGCACAACCCTTTAATTATCGACTGATTCATGAAAGAATTTTAATATTGGAGTAAAATAGTTTTGATATTTCATCGTTAAATATGTCGACCGGTTAACCTGTAGTAATGCAGCCAATAAGGCTAATTAGAAGTTCAATTGAAGATCAAGAGAACAGCTTATATAATCAAGGAACCATTATATAAGTTGTTGAGTTGTAAGAGTATGGAGTCCGGGTCATAGCCAGTTTATAACAGGGAGAAACTAGAAAATACCTTCAAGGTATTAGAGCACACTCTGTTGGCATGTTACGTGTGAATAAAAAAGAACATGACGAGGGACAAGATGCCAACGGTTCTACTTCTTGTACTACTTCATCTTGTCTTGCTTAGAAATTACACCGGTCGGGAAAAAATATAATATGCAATAAATGATACAAAATGCATACATATATGATATAAAGATCATGTTAGGGTTCTGAATCATGTAACCAAGTAATAGAAAACAGAGAGATAGAGTGAAAATGAAATAGAAATGATCAAAATTAGAGAAACAATGTACATATAATGTTTTTTCAAAGGAATTAGATAATATCTAACTCGAGATAGCATCGATTTCATTTAAAATATTTTTCTGCAGCGTGTAGATGACATTTACTGCGAGATAATATCTACTTTATTTCAAGATAACATATTTTTCATGATAATATCTACTTCAATATACCATCTCTTTTAAAATATCCGCTTCAAAATAACATTTACTTCAAATAACATCTATTTTAAAATAACATCTGCTACAAGATAACAGTTACTTCGAGATAACACTTATTTTATTTTAAATATCTCATCCCGGTATATTTTTTTGATAGATAACATCTAATTAATTTCAAGTATTACATCTCGGTATTTAGATAACATGTACTGTAAGGATGCAGCATAAAATGTAAAGTTCTCTGCAATGAGTCTTCAACAGCATTGCATACTTTGAGCAAAGAAAACACGAGAACTAAATTTATGTAGCAAATTACGAGATACTTGTGTTGCCGATATTGAATTTATGGTCCTATTTAGGTTAGTGAAATTATTCAGAATCTTGCGTTAAGATATTTTTGAGACAGAACAAAAACCATGTGCATTCAACATTTTTTGAAAACGACGTGCAGAAACTGACCTTTACTTCACAAAGATCAACTCACGTATTCACGTAATTATTATCTGTCTTCATGTACTTGTTGCAAATAAAAGTGTAATGATATTTTATGTAGCAAGTCGTCGTTGAATGGTCTGAAATTACACATACATTGTTTAGTGAAAGCGTCACGGGAACAAAATGCTATCGCTGATTTTATACTTTAGCGGTATACTGATATTTCAATTTCAATTGTTCATTTTATTCCATTTCAATTATTAATTCAATTTAATTTCAGACTCTAAAAGATGCTATTTCGAGACTAATTGATTCATTGACTTAGAGAAACATGCCTGAAGATTACCTTCAGTCAACTTGAAATTTGAATCAGTCGAGTACAAGTATCAAGTGTCAACAAAAATTAGGTGAAATACAAAATTCCACTTTGTCAAGTGAACTCACTATACAACAACGTCTGTTAGTTTTCAGTTTCTTTATTTTCTGGAATGTATTTTCAATCAAATCAGCAACAAAATTATTCGAACACCCGCCAATGCTCACTACTTTTACTTATATCTTAAAATTAAATGCTCGTATGATTCAAAATTTGTGATACGTTATTAACTTTAAGAAATGAAATTTAGAACTCAGTTTTCAAAGCAATTTATTAGATAAATTTAACAAAAACGGCATGCAAAACTGTACCAAGGAAAATATTAAAACTATAAAAATTTCCTTTTGAAAGTATCATAATGTAATTAATGAGGTTCGCCTTTTTATTTTATGCACCCAGTATTGTTGAAATTTATTTACCAAGATATTCCAGAGAGTTTCAGTAATGAACCCAACGTGATGCAATGAGCATCATCATTGTCATTCTCACTTTAACGAAAATGACAAAAGAAACGAAATTGATTAAGACAAAAGAGCTCAGCTTTGAGTTGAGGCACAAGATTATTGACTCTTATAAGTCCGGTAATAGTCAAGGAATAATTCTCTAGATCTACCATACAGTATGTCATCAAGAAGTTTAAAGAGACTAGTACGACAATGATTTTTCTTGGGAGTGGAAGACTATTTGAATTGTTCGCAAGAGCTGTGTGCAAAGTATGTCGCAAGGTTAATATGAAGCCGAAAGTTGTGTCAAAAAACATCACCAAAGACTTGGGTGCGCAGGGTATCAGAGAAAGTCCTCGTGCAATTACACGTTGTTGAAATAGAAATAGCTCTAATGGAAATAGACCAAGACGGACACTTCATCACCAGCCACATTATATTTCAGCGCGCTGAAATTTTGCCAAAACTTTCCGGGATGAAGAATTTTTTATGGGGAATGAATAATGTGTTGCGATGAACAAAAATGAATATATGATTGTAGTTATTGCCAATAATTACTTGGCAATAATAATGTAAACAAGATTGGGGTCATAGAGGTTAGGCTTGTCTCACAAAGAAGGTAGTGCCAACAGTTGAACATGGAAGTGGCTGTATGATATTTTAGGATTGTTTCAGCTCAGGTATGACTGGTGATTTAATTGAAATTAGAGGAATACTGTAATCTGATGCCTGCATCAATATACTGAATAAAAAACACAAGTAATCAGAGCAAAGTCTAAGGTTTGGCCGGCGGTTTAAATTTAAGGACTATAATGACCCTAAACCTACGTTTAAATGTATGACTGCATGGTTCTAGAAAACAAAATTACAGTTTTGCCCCGGTCTTCGATGAGAGTAGAACATAAATGTCAGAAACATGATTTGGAACATTTGCGAAATAGGAAACTCTAAAATGAGGCAAACGGAACACACGTGAAATAAGTGATCGTTTTAGAAGAAAAAACGAACTTCTGACTTAATGAACCCCACACGACACAGGTGGTCGGGCACATGATGCATATACATGTTCTCTGGCAGGCAGTACATTAATATGAGGTATTAAAAATTTTAGCAAAAAGAAGTTTGTATAATTCCACGGCACAAAATTTGGCAGTACAAATTATGCGAGGGGGTTGGAAGGCGCAAGCGCGTGACATACATACATGGCAGGAGAGGGATTACAACTTCAAACATTACCAACTTACTGAACACAAACAAATACTTAACTTAAATATAAAAGGGACAATACAAAGCATGGTCTTAATCTTAATCCTTTCACGACCAAATTATTTTCATACTGATCAAAATATTGCTTAAAATACCACTTATCTTTACTAATATATATGTAATTTTGCCGTAATTTTGAACGAAACATTTATAATATGAGATAAAGGGAATGACGTTAAAAGTTTGTTTGGCTCATATTAACCCAACGGTAGCGAAAGAGTTATATACGCTGATAAGTTAATCAAAACTGAATTGAGGAAGGATGGGCCTTACGATTAACGGGAGTGACCAAGGAACGGGAGCATAGGCTAGAGTACAAACTCTCCCTAGGAATTACCTCCCTACCAAAGCGAGATGACTGAAAGTCCACTCCTTGCACCAGTTGCTAGAAACGTAAGAGCTTACACAAGCCTTTGCTCCCCTGGCATCCTGGAGCAGTGCAATCAAGTCCCTAAATTACTCATATAAATACGACACAATGGCTTGATCTTAACCGAGTCAATTAGATCTCACATAAAAATACTCGTAATGCAAGTTTATTTTTTGTGATGGTGACGTCATGAAATCCCACCTAGCTTCTGTCTGCACTGGCGTGTTTGTGAGACTGGAGAGCACGTGAGGTAGAAGCCATGGAAGGCAGAATGCATGTGAGACAGAAGGCATGGATGGCAGCATGCATGTGAGACAGAAGGCGTGGAAGGCAGAATACATGTGAGACAGAAGGCATGGAAGGCAGAATGCATGTGAGACAGAAGGCATGGAAGGCAAAATGCATGTGAGACAGAAGGCGTGGAAGGCAGAATACATGTGAGACAGAAGGCGTGGAAGGCAGAATGCATGTCACACAGAAGGCATGGATGGCAGAATGCATGTGAGACAGAAGGCATGGAAGGCAGAATGCATGTGAGACAGAAGGCGTGGAAGGCAGAATGCATGTCACACAGAACAAAAACAAAACAAAAACGTATATTTCCAATAAAGTTGGTACATAAGGCATGGATGGCAGAATGCATGTGAGACAGAAGGCATGGAAGGCAGAATGCATGCGAGACAGAAGGCATGTGAGGCAGAAGGCATGTGAGACAGAAGGCATGTGAGGCAGAAGGCATGTGAGGCAGAAGGCATGTGAGGCAGAAGGCATGTGAGGCAGAATGCATGTGAGGGAAGAGATGTATGAGGCTAGACTGCATGTGAAGAACATCGTGGAAGGAAGTTGATGGTTACTCTGAGCACAATGCACCCACATGAATATGTTCTGTAAAACTAAATTGAGTTAATTAATATTTCGTAAGCATCAACCTCCCTCGACTAGCAAGGTACTCGAGCTAGCGTCATAGCAATGAGAGACTTATACTTATTTATCACATGTCATGCAGAATAGGTCAGTATCGTAGCAATAAGCGAGATCTACACTCTAATTTGTTGCATTTAATTCCAAGTCCACCAGGACAAGAGCAATAAGCGAGACCTGCACTCTAATTTGTTGCATTTAATTCCAAGTCCACCAGGACAAGAGCAATAAGCGAGACCTACACTCTAATGCCTTTCCTTACGCACCTCCAGTATTGAATTAACAAGTAGTTCATAATTATTTGTTTTAATGGAGAAGAAATTAAGCACCTGTTATAAATGGTAATTTATGTAAAAACCTTCACGGGTTGTAAGTCTTCAATGAATAATCAAGAAAGTAATTGCAGTATTAGAGATTCAGAATAAGAACAGATTCTGAGCATTTCTTTCTCAATACAGAGCAAGTTGAGCACCTTCATAGTACTAGAATTAACATAAAAAGTTCCTGATCACTGATGATCATTACAAAACTAGCACGGGAGTAGAAAGATTTCTAATTGAGATTACCGTCACATGAAATTTTTTCCACGAGTCTTCCTAGTGATGCCGCATATGAGTTACACGAGTCTTGAAAGATTTCATTTTTAAATTGGGAACGATGTTCTTGTCCTTGTGGCTGTATTTCCCTAAGCTGTCCGTCGTCGTTGTGCATCTTTGAGAAATGCATGAGGGTAAAGGCATCAGAGTGTAAAGGCATCAGAGTGTAAAGGCATCAGAGTGTAAAGGCATCAGAGTGTAAATGCATCAGAGTGTAAATGCATCAGAGTGTAAAGGCATCAGAGTGTAAAGGCATCAGAGTGTAAAGGCATCAGAGTGTAAAGGCATTAGAGTGTAAAGGCATCAGAGTGTAAAGGCATTAGAGTGAAAAAGGAAACATCCATTTGAATAGACGGGAATTTCTTCATACGCAAATGAACTAGTTTACATCAACCCTGTACAATGAAGTCTATTGTGTATTTATATATTTAAACATGTATTTGGTGTCACGAACAACGGGAAAAATATGAGGAATTCCCATTCTTGCGAAGCATTGCACTGTGGATAACAAAGACACAGGATTCGGGTGCTTTTAGTCGGAAAAAGTTTGTAGAAAAATGATAACGTCTATAAAGTTTACTCGCAAATTTCACACAAGTCAAACACACATGAAAAACGAATTATGCTCGTAACAAAATGCATTTTCATGTTTGAAAATGCACTTGTAAAGTGTTAGAGTTTTCTCTTTGTTAACTCAGACTGTTACGTTATGAAAAAATATTTCAGTTTTCTTCATTGTTTTCCATTTTCTAATTGTTACAGTAGACTGTTTAAAAAAACTAACAAAAAAGCAGTTTTTCGAAGACCGTTATTTCGAAAGACGTTTCTACAGCAACTGCATCCGCCGCTTTCATTTTTATTTATCCACAGACCCGCTAATGAAATATTAATACATTCATTCCAAACTTCACATTATGATATTTAGCTAGGTAGCGATTACGTTACATAAATTAGAAACTTATTTTAGCTTGAGAAGTTATTTGTACTATCAAAAAAGTGATTATTACGACGATCTATGGATAAAACGAGGCGATAAGAAGCTATTCCATGGTACAACTCAATTCGTTCATCTAAAGTGGGTTGGATAACTACCTGTGATTTCCTGAGATCGAGATCAATGAACACGCTTCATAACAACAAAGCTGAAGATGTTCTCTAATAAAATTATAGACGCTTTACTTTCATGTTTCCGGGTCAATTTTTTTCAATTGTCATTTCGTACTGTATATATGCACAAACACACACCAAAGCATATATTTACTATGTATACAAATGAAGCATACGAACATCTAGCTTCAAAATTGTCTAGTACACGGAAATACATGAAAAATTATCAACGTACACAATCAACCTAGTATCAGAAAGATTTGATCGTAGAAATTGAATTCTAAGACTTTTGACCATTGTGAGCAAAACAAAATATCGATGAATTGGCTGTCCTAGGACAACAACTAGATGAATATACTAAAGCAAAGTTGTAAAAAAGCGGACAAACAAGAAACCCAGGTCGTACAGCGAGCTAAATGATCATCCATTAATTTATACTGGTAGTCCTGAACTAATTGAAGATGACAGGTATTATTAAGCAAGTAACACCTAACGGGATCAGCTGGCCAGCAACCGATGGCTCGCTCAGAAAACACAACATCAGAACTTCTGAAATGGGCGAAAACCCCGGAGGTCAAAAAAGGAAAGTGATTAGCATAATTAAAGGCAAGAGACGATGATAAAAGAGTCAAATATGCAGTCAAAAAACACCACCTTAGTCCATTTTACATGCATGAGAGATGTGCCTACTCTACAATTGAAACATATCAGTGTCCACACAGTTGCCGGTCTCTAGATAAGCTAGTTCTTACAGGACCCACAGGATAGTTGTTACAGGACCCACAGGATAGTTGTTACAGGACCCACAGGATAGTTGTTACAGCACCCACAGGATAGTTGTTACAGGACCCACAGGATAGTTGTTACAGGACCCACAGGATAGTTGTTATAGGACCCACAGGATAGTTGTTACAGGATCCACAGGATAGTTGTTACAGGACTCACAGGATAGTTGTTACAGGACCGACAGGATAGTTGTTACAGGACCCACAGGATAGTTGTTACAGGACCCACAGGATAGTTGTTATAGGACCCACAGGATAGTTGTTACAGGATCCACAGGATAGTTGTTAAAGGATCCACAGGATAGTTGTTACAGGACATATTTGAATGTCACCTGTCATAGTTGAAATAGAACGATGGCATTCGTTTCACTCTTCATAAGCTTAAAAGGCTGATTTAGGCCCAAGAAATGAACAATGGTTACCAAAGCTCACATCGTATAACTGTCATGACTAATGAGGAGGGTGCATTGGTAAGCATAGTCTAATTTCATAGGAGTTAAGAAGAAGTACATTGTGTCACTGTTCTCTACAGCTAAGGGCATATGAGGACGGCATGTACAAAGAGAGCGGAACTAACTTTTCCAAAAAAAAACGGCAGCATAAATGGCGGGTTCAAAATTGGAAACTTGTTGTTTAGGGCGTGAACCAGAGTTCTTAAGTTAAAGATGTTGTCACGCGAGGCTGGAACCACCATCCATCACTGGAAATTTTTTCTAGATTTCTTCGTCAATGGAAATCAATTTGTGCGCGTGTTTATTATAGCCAAGCCCAATAAACTATGTGCATATGTTGTACAATAAATGTTCAACTAAATAAATAATGTAAACTTCACATATTTATGACTTTCCTCAATGGAATGGCATTATATGTATTGTAAGCATTGTTTTGTGGATACCTGTCACCCGATAACTATTATATATGCAATTGTTTTCAGTTACTAGCCTTCTTTTCCTTCATTACGGAAACTTCTTCAACAAGGCAACTTTCACTGGCGATTGGAAGTAATTTAAAAAGGCAGAGATTTTTTTCACATTAGAGTGTACTAGTCTGCTTATTGATATTGGCTTCCTAATCTGCATTCTATGTTGAAACGTTTTAATCAATCATCAACCGTGCACAATATAGGCTGTAGGGTATCTACATATTTATACGTTTATTTGGTGTCATGCACAATGGAGAAAATGTGAGGAATTAACATTTATGAAAAATATTGTTCCGAAGATACAACAAGCACAATATTTTTATAAAATATTTCTTTTGGTCGGAAACGGTTGATAGGGCGAGTTAAAACGTCTCAAACGTTAACTCACACATTTCAATAATATAAACGATACAAAAATAAAAAGCTTCTATAGAAAGTATGCATTTTCAATATAATTTACTCGAGTATAGACAATGGCGTTAGGACGCAGCAGGACTTGTAGGTTTTTTGCTTGTTAGCTCGGGTTTTCAAATTTTTTGCTAAGTATTTCAGTGTTTTCGGCTTCACTTGCTTTTTTTGAGTTATTACAGCGGGCTGTTTAAAAAAACACAAACAATAAATGTATCATTAAGAAGGTTTGGAAGGAGCGTAAGGGAGGAAGTAATGAAGATGCGAGGGACCAAAGATGGTCACATTTTGAACCCTTCTCAAAAATTGGCGGTCACCAAACCCACCTCCCTCCCCCACTCCAAAAACTGACTCTGCCTATAAAAAGCTGGGCACACAACAGGCAGGTCATACAGTGGAAAGTCGCCTTGTGGTACATACATCACATCGTAATACAACTGAGAAACTCGCAGCAATCTTGAGTGTGGAAGCAACTCTGCCTCGGACATCTACCTGTGCCCCACAAGCAGAACATCAGTTTTCTCAGGTAATTACCAATTTCAATACCACGATCTACAATTCATCCTTCTGATTAATTCAAGTGCTCTGAAGTAAACCATCAGATCCAATATTAATACTTCGTGTTTGTATTGTTCACAGCAATCCGACAAGATGGTGAGCAAGAAGGCAAGAATGCGCAACAACGCCAAGAAATTGAAGGAAGCGAGCACTGACAGCGACTACAGCCACTTTCAAGACGGTTTTCAACCGAGTTCCTGGTGAGTATCAATTTAAGTGTTTCTTTATGCTAAGTGTTTATTGAGTTAAGGGATACGTGAAGTGAAAAGTGTTTTGCACTTTAGAGTTTGTGTTTTGTATTTGAGAAAAAGTGTGACACCGATTAGAGCTCTCATAATTAATGCTTGAGTGACCACTTGCCCCGTTTCTAAAATTTATGTTTTGAGTTCCATTGCCTTGACGAATTCTGGTCACATATTAAAATTTTCCCACAGCTGATAATGCACAGCTCTATAACTGCTTGGTTATTCAATGTTCAATATGCAGAGCTACAGATGAACACTATTTCTCGGAAATATTCTGTGTGATAACGTGAATTTCGTGAGTGCACTTCTAGCGGACACAGACTAATGTTCAGAACTTCAACGCGTTTGTTCGACTATGAGCGCTACAAATTAAAGTAGAATATAGCAATACGAACAAGTAGTTCAGTTTATTCTTGAGTTAATACTCCTGTTCAGTGTCATCTAAAAATTTACCTGAGTTCTTGTCATGCTTCACTCACTAGTTTATGATAGTGTTTTGGTATCCAATATTTGTCAAGACGATTTTTTAGTATGTTCACAGTGACAGAAGATTTGTCACATTCAAATAACTATTTCGTAACAATGAGTTCAGTGACATGCAGTGAAAATACTGGTTTTGGGTATTACATCCGTATTTGGCCGATATTCATACCAGTGCATAGAGAAGTAAATAATTAGAAAACACGTGGATGTGCATCAACAATTTTTTCCAATATTTAAACAAAATTCCCAGTGAAGTTATGAGTAAAACTGTTTAAATTACTAGAAATGTAACGTATGTTCGTAATGAATATTAACATTTTAGCATTTTTGTTGTATATATAGTTGCTTAAATTATTGTATTGAGTCGTCAATTTTTTTGACACTACCGGTGGCAAATTAAACTTAATGAAATAGTTAGCAAATTTTTAGTGTTTATTGCTGAATAAATCATTATAGTGACTGAAAAACGTTCGTTGTTATTTTTTTCTAGTACGATACAATTGGCAAAATTATGTACGAAACATCAAAACTTACATGAACGCTATTTACAAATCCATTCATTATTTAAACATGTTCAATTATTTATAATCACAGCGCTATCAATCTTTAAGTATTTTCTAAAAACATTCAATATTTTTGAACTGAATATACAATATTCAACGTTTGAGGTCTTAAAGTTCAAAGTCTTCATTAAAACTTATCAGAATTACGAGTATTTGCACGCGCTTTCTTGAAGGAATACTTCCTGCAATCAGTTTCCTATTTTTATTCTATAGTTGTATTGAAAACAGGCACGTCATGTGTCTTCCTATTGAATACTATACGAATATTAAACTGAATATTATACTAACATCAATTTATTGTGAACTCTAAATATTTTTTGGACTTACTTTATTGAGATGCTGCTATCAATACTGAAGTGAATGATTTTAAAATGAATTTCATTTTAATAGACCACGGCATTAGTTCTACACAATTTTTGCATTTAATGCCTGATCAACGTGAATTAAAAATATAGATACTAATGTAAGCAATGAACAATATCACAAAACAAATTGTGAAAGTCCGTTATTACCTGGTTACAAAACCTTCCCAATATAAATTTTGTTGAGTCAAATATCCAGCATTAATTTATAACAAATACTTGCTATTTTTAAACACTATTTTAGACATATCAGTACGGATTCTTTTAAGTGGGATACACTGTAAAGGGACTTCGTGCGACTGCATCCAATATCGTCACGACATTATGCTGACGCTTGTTTCAAATTTAACGAAATATATACGAATAGCACCAGCATTCTGAGTGCGCTTAGAGAATATAAATTAATATATATACCTATATTGTTCTTAAAATAGATTCACATTCAATTATACCAAAAAAAGAGAAGCGACATATACTTATTTCAGAGGCATTGCCAGAATAGTGCAAGGTTTGAGTGCATCCTGCAAGTCGTACAACGTTAACCAACACTAACACAATATTTCTATTGCAGGTCTTCATGTGCTGAGGTCTACAGCGTGAATGAAGGGTTAAGCTCGGGGAAATCAGTGCCTCAAGTGCTTGACTTGCCAGCGCTGACCACCAAAACTAAAAAACGCAAGCAAAAATCTTCGTCACCATCTAATTCCCCAGCATATCATTCATCACCATCCTCGTCCTCATCATCACCATCTTCCCCGTCATCATGGTCAGACTACGACGCGTTCTCAACATTGGGTGAAATAGAGCGCTCCAGAGTCATCACTGAAATACATGATGAACTCATCACGACGGCAAGTGACATCATTCCTGAAGTTTACGCTTCAGTTCGGATTGGTAAATACTTTCAAAAAAAGTGGGAGCTGACGCCAGACGGTCACAAGTACAAAGCCCTAAAACCAGAAACCAAATTTACAGAAGATGGCAGTTACAGGACGACGGGGCCAGTAATAATCTCAACCCTGGGGGATGGTTGGTGTTTGCTACGTGCCGTAGCAGGAAGTATTAATTTCCAACTTCACAGGCGGGAGCTCCTCGATTTAAACTTTGTAGCTAAAACCGTGAGCCTCCACATGGTCCAAAATATCAACTATTACTCAATGTTCACCGGGGTGTCGGAACGCCAGTATGTTGAAACGCTAAAACATTATTTTGTTGAAAAATACTTTGATAATGTTATTGTAGATATACTTCCTTACGCCCTCAGCAAAGCCCTTAAAGTTAATATAGAAATCAATGATAGAGATAACGAAATAGTCACAGTAATAAATAATGATAGCTGTTGGGACAACATAATTATAGATAAAACTGAAGTCCACTACTCACAGGTGGCGCTTGTCAATAACGCTCCTAGTGATATAATTGAAAGCCTAGACGTTCCTACTGACTTACGTTCGTCCCTCAGAGAATTTACTGTCATCAACAAAAAAGCAAAGAAACCCAACAGACGCCGTCAAAAAAAGCTAGAATATGACCTTGCAAATGTTTAAAAAGACGATTGAGTAACGTGTATTGTACGCTTCAAAAATCTTTGTAAATTTTATAAATAATTGGATGCATTTAATAAAAACATGAAAATCTTAATGTCTATTAATTTTCTTTTCAATGTGAAGAGGAAAGTCAGCACTGAAATGATGCGAGCATGAAAGAGAACGCTGTAAGATTTAATTTTTTCCGTTCACATTCACTTTGAAAAAATAATTATTTACGATGAATGATCAGATAACAGCCTCGATGTAAAAATTATGTTCTTAGTCATTACTTAGATCCAGGAATGACTGGACTATGATGTACAAGCAGAAACATATACTGTAGTACGTTAAATATGTGATACTCTTACCGAATAGGGCATGACAGCGGCTAAAATGAAAGTTGTGTTTTATATGGTGGATTTTGAGAGTTTTGTCTCGTAATGTTAGCCTCACAAAACACGAATTGAACAATTTATTGAACAACTCTCATCTAAGCATAGTGAATTGCTTGTAATCAAATGAGTGAACATAGAAATTTGGTCTTGGATGTTCACCAGTTTATAAAAGTCAACGTTGAGAACTCGTTGTAGTCTGACCATGATGACGAGGAAGATGGTGATGATGAGGACGAGGATGGTGGTGAATGATGTGCTGGGGAATTAGATGGTGACGAAGATTTTTGCTTGCGTTTTTTAGTTTTGGTGGTCAGCGCTGGCATGTCCAGCACTTGAGGCACTGATGTCCCCGAGCTTGACCCTTCATTCATGCTGTAGACCTCAGCACATGAAGACCTGCAATAGAATATTGTGTTAGTGTTGGTTAACGTTGTACGACTTGCTAGATACACTCAAACTTTGCACTATTCTGGCAATGCTTCAGAAATAAGTACGTCGCTTTTATTTTTATTCGTATAATTGAATGTAAATTTATTTTAAAACAATAGAAATATAGATGTTAATTTATCTTCTCTAAACGCCCTTACAATACACCTGCTATTCGTATATATTTTGTTAAATTTGAAACAAGCGTCAGCATAATGTCGCGACGATATTGGATGCAGTCGCGCGAAGTCCCTCTACAGTGTATCCCACTTTTAAAAATCCATGCTGATATGTCTAAAATGAGTTTAAAAATGACAAGTATTTGTAATAAATTAGAGCTATGTATATGACTCAACAAAATTTATATTGGGAAGGTTTAATAACCAGGTAATAACGAACTTTCACAATTTGTTTTGTGATATTGTTCATTGCTTACATTAGTATCTATATTTTTAATTTGCGTTGATCAGGCATTAAATGCAGAAATTGTGTAGAACTAATGCCGTGACCCATTAAAATGAAATTGATGTTAAAACGATTCATTTCAGTATTGATAGCAGCATCTCAATAAACTAAGTCCATAAATATTTAGACTTGAAGAGACAATAAACTTATGGTAGTATAATATTCAATATAATATTCATTGTCTCCGTTGCTATTCTGGGTGTCTTGGTGAACAGCGTACTGTGTATGGGCGTCCAGATTTGTTAATAGCCTACCAAGAACACACTCATGCTCTCCTGGCACCACGCTGACACTCATGCTCATGCTCTGTAGAATAGAATATGGCAACAAGAACAAGCCGTTTGGTTCATTCCTGGGCTGCTGCCCAAGTCCCATGCCGTACAGCGTAAAGGCATCAATCATGCACATGCACCTCAACACAGATAAATACTTCAAACCCGTGCGTACACACGCGTTGTGCTCAATAAATTTCTCAAAATTGATGGTTTGGGAGGGTGCGAGTGTCTGCTATGAAAATATAGCTAGCAAGTGGGTTATATAAGTGAAATGGGTAAGGTAAATATTATAAGTTGAATATTATTGAAATATTAAATGTGTTGAATATATCGCTTAAAAAGTAGCATATATCAATTAAATGGTATAAGTTGTGCATGTGTAAACCAAGCAAGTGCTGTGGGCCAGTTCTTAAAAGACCGGATGTATCGGCGGAATTTTTAACTCATTCTGTCTATAATTTCCTACCTTCCATGTTCTTCAGAGATTTTCAGAATAAGACACAAATTGTACGTAAAATTCAAAACACCTATCACAATAATCGCTATTGGTTGACCGGTAAAATTCGTGAAATTGAACATATTTAAATTCATGCTGCAATTACACAGTTTTTTACTCTCTTGAAAAAACACTCACTTCGTGTTCTCCATAGTTGTGATCTTGCTGATTCAGAACCTTGGTGCTATTTTTTTACTGGTGTTTCATTATTCTTTTGCTGGCATGTTCTGCTAAAGCGAGGCGTGATTGCTGCCGTACTCTCCACGGTATCGTATTATCCAACATTATTCTCGTCTAGACGCATTATGCTAGTTTGTTTTAGCTCGTATTCTTCTGTCCCCTAGTGCTCTAGTTGCTAGTGTTCGTGCCAGTTATTCTCAAATCTGTTTCGCTTGCAGCCTGAGTTTGAAGGAGAAAATCAATTACACAACTAAAAACCCGTTTTAAGTAGAATACATATTATTCAATTATTCTCATAACCGAATACCACGGCAGAAGAACCACCAAATAAGATGCGGCAGAATGGCTGGAAATGAGTTGACTCGCGTTGTTGTCGCAAAATGTCTGATGTCGCAAAATGTCTGATGTCGCAAAATGTCTGATGTCACAAAATGTATGGCGTTACAAAATGTCTGATGTCACAAAATGTCTGATGTTGCAAAATGGGACAAAATGTGAAAATGCATCCACATCGCATGGGTAGAGCCGTCCAGTCATGTCCCTCCTAGAGCCTCTATTACTGTTGACGGCATCGAAACGTTGGTGTGGTCGCAGTTCACAGTAACCACTCACACAGTACATGGTTCCTGTAGTACATGAGAATTAATTCATTTCAGTATTATATTTGTGTGTATCAAAAATACGATGAAATTACTCTATTTTGAGTGATAATTTACGTAGCATTTCGTTCAGTCAGAAAATAACTTGGTTTTTACCAGGATCAAGAGTGCGTTTCTTATTGCCTAAAATAAATGTTCTATTTGTCGTGTCAAATGACAAATAAAGGGTGATACGAGGGCCTCTTTTTCTCTGCAAAAGCTGCAATCAAAAGGTCTAAAAAGTTTCACGAACGAGCGAAGCATTGAGATATACAGAGGTTGGAAAAAATAATGGAAATACCTAACATTTTGGCATCATAATCTTTGAACATGTTTTAAACAATCAAACCTTGACATATTTTGTTTTCTTTTTGTTTATTATTTTTGTTATTTGGTATTTTGGTATGTTTATTTAAAATAACTGTTTTTTACAGATATTTAAAAAAAGTTGGTTATAATTTATTAAAATGGCAGACCTCTCGGACTTTCAAAGAAGCCAAATTGTTGGTGCTCGTATGGCGGGCGCTAGTGTAACAGAAACTGCCCAAATGCCTGGTGTTTCAAGAGGTGCTGTTTCTTAAGTAATGACTGGCTTTGGAAGAGAAGGAAAAACATCCTCAGCTAAGCACAGGTCTGGCCGAAAGTCGAAGTTGTCTGAGAGAGACCGTCGGACTCTAAATCGAATTGTTAGGTAGGATCGCAAGACCACGGCTCCGAAAAGCGATGGAGAGCTCAATGAAAACCTACAGAACCCAGTCTCCACAAAAAACTGATTGGTGCAGTCAATAAAAAAAATTCTCCAACCTGTAATTGGTCAGTATAAGCTGGGTTATATTTACGGTACAGTTAAACTCCATAAAACAGGGCATCCGCTACGTCCTATTATTTCTCAGATCCCTACTCCTACATACGAAGTGGCTAAACAATTGAACAGAATCATATCACCATACCTACCGGCGAAATACCAAATTAACTCCACCGACGAACTTTTGCAAATCATCAGAGCAACCAGACCACAGGGAATTATCGCATCGCTTGACGTCGAGTCTCTGTTTACTAACGTTCCAGTTCTTCCTACAATAGATATAATTTGTGAAACAGTCTACAAAGACCCTACTGCTGCCCCACTAATTGACGCTAACCTACTCAAAAAAATTTTAATAGCCTGCACTACGGAATGCCCATTCTTCTATGTTGACGGTACCAAGTACTTACAAACTGACGGCGTCAGCATGGGAAGCCTGCTGGGTGTAACTATGGCTAACTTTTCCATGACAGCATTAGAAAACAAAATTCTGGAAAGTTCAACTGACATGAAACCACACATATACTGCCGATACGTTGACGACTGCTTCATTGTTACCGACAACATCCAGTCGCTGGAAGAACTAAAAAACAGCTTCAAAAGAAATTCGGTCCTAAAATTCACTTCAGAGCTTGGGCTGCAAAACAAAATAAACTTCCTTGACGTCCATATCGAAGCAAAGGGCAACAACTACGCAACATCAGTTTATCAAAAACCAACCAACGCTGGCATCTACCTACACGCTAACAGTGAAACTCCTCAACAGTACAAAGATAGTACCATAAAAGCCCTGATTCACCGCACCCACAAAATCTCTTCATCATGGCAGCTCTTTCATAACAGCATTGTAAAATTGAAGCAAGCATTCATCAACAATGGTTATTCCAATACCCTGTTCGACAATCTTTTGAGGAATTATCTGCTAAAAATAAAACTGCAGCATAAAGGAAGAACCAAATCGCATCACCAACACAATTTATTACCTAAATCAATATTCATTAGCATATAAAACAGACGAACGCATATTGAAGCAAATCATAAAAAGAAACACGAAATGTAATTCTGATAATGAATACCTCAGTCTCATAATATATTACGAAAGCCATACTATCGCAAGCCTCGTATCTAAAAATAATCAAAGTGCCAAATTATCAGAGTTAAAACAGACTAACGTCGTGTACGAGTACAAATGCAGCCATGAGGACTGTGAGCCTCATAACGGCTCGTACATTGGCGTAACAGCAACTACCCTTTTCCGACGCCTGACTATGCACTTAGGTTCTGGACGTCCAAAAAATCACGAAATGGAAGAACATAACGAAACTCTTACCCTGGAAAAACTAGTAATAAACACAAAGATACTGCGACATGAACCCGAGTACAACCGTCTGCAAATTCTGGAAGCATTATTAATTCAACAAAAACAGCCGTTTATCAACAATCAGTGCACTCGAAAACATTGCATCCTTAAATTGTTTTAGCCGACTGTACTTTCGAAGGCAAAATATATATATATATATATATATATATATATATATATATATATATATATATATATATATATATATATAGGTTGAATTTTCTTTGAAATGGCTCTGCTTAAAAAGCTTAAAACTTCATTTAAAAAAATCCTGCTGATGAAGATCATAGGTTCTGAATTTACGTAGTAGTGAATCTCGACAAACACTGAAAGTGACCGAATTGTTTCATGGAGGGACGGCGGTTTGTTCGAAGAGGTCATCGACAGACTTTTTCCTTGTATAAGCGTGCAAGACACATTGCAAATGTGCGCGGTAAACGCCTCTGTCGTCTATGCCATATTGAACATAAAGAGGAGGTTATTGGAGAAGGCTGTTTGACAGGAAAGAAATATTTCATTCGATTTCTTCACATAAGAAAGTAAAAAGCATGTAATCCAACCAAGCCATAAACGAACTCAAGAAAATACGGATTTAGATTATTCGCCTAATTTACCGGGACAAAAGCCCGTGAAACTGACCAAGATTGAAAAAGATACCAGTAGTACACTAGTATTTCACTGTTAGTATCGTTAAAATTAAAATTGAATTCGATTATGTTTCCTTGTTGGGACAAGGATTTTAGTTTTCACGTCAGTTGCACCCTAAACTTGTACTGCGTACGAGGTACGTTATCGCTTCAAGTGGCTTATTATTATTATTATTATCATTATTTTACAGATTGTCCCTAAAGTCTCTTTACCATTTCAAATAATCATTATAAATGCAATTGATAAGATATTCGATTCTGATTTGTTCTATTGTATTTAGTGTTTTTTAAAGTTTTAAATCAGATTTTTCAATTGTGTGTTTCATGGATCCTGTTTAAGACTTTACGAGACTTCTATGGAGTTTTTTACTTTTTATGAAAGATTTTGTTGACACCCGATATCTTTGACTTGATAAATATAGATGGAAATGCATTCTTTAATCAGCATACAAATCTATTCTGTTACATTATCAAAGAGGAAAGTGCATTCTAGGAGTGTTGCGTATATTCTGCAGTATAATGGTTTGTCAGGTGTTACGGTCATGACATAATTCAGACGTTAGACCTTCCCCTTTCTATCATACAACTAGCCGCTGATGAAAAGCCACTTATTCTAGACAGGTTTTGTACGTATCAACCGCTCATGAGCCTTATACTCTGAAAAGAAACTGATTTAACTCAAGAATTTTCAGCTTAAGTGAAAAGTAAATTCAGTTTTGAAGGCAGGCTAAACACTGTTTTATTTAGATCACTATGGCAATTCTTTAAAGACCATTCTCTTCAAACGGTCACTTCTAATTATTGAACAGTCATTTGCTCCTTTAACCATGCAATGCATCATCTGGGATAATATTATGGAATGGTAATAATAATTCATTGAGTTGTATATCGATGCAAGATAATGATAACTATTACTTCTTTTTTGAATAGGGCATCTAATTCTTTTACAACTAAAACTTTTTGAGTTACGTCAGTGTCTTTTCGGTAGCTCGGTCAATTTCAAATACTAAGGAATATTGTGCTGCTTCTATACGTTTCTACTCGTATAAAGGTCACGTTGTTATATGGTTCGTATCGAGGGTTTTCTATCTTGCTACTAAATGATTAAAAAAACATACTAGAGGATTGAATGAGTAGAAAATTTAATGTAAACATTTTGATTGACTGTGCTACGTTTTTTTCATCAGCAGTACTTGGAAATTTCAAAGATTCTCTTCCATATTCGTTAAAACGTCATCAAGTGTTAGATTTTTAGTTGAGCTAACTGTCTTTTACCCAAATATAACCATAGTTCGAGCGCATGTGCTTTGTACGTTATGAAGTTCATGTGTGGACAATTTGGAAGACCAGTGTAACAATCGCTGTTTGGACACGCGTGATATGGTCCAAGCAGAGTCAACCTCTTTGGTTGAGTGACTTAGTATAAAGTTCAAGCCAACTGTCTCCACTAGACTTTGAGTTTGACTCATTGGATCATTCATCATGTCCTCGTACCTCACTAAATGAATGTGGTCGGGGTACAACTTCTTAAATTTGATGTGTGCCTGTAAGTCTTGATCCATGTCCTCACAAAGGACAGATGGCAGATAACAATCCTTGTTGCTTGGCATGCACCACTTCACTGTTGACCTCCTCGAGTTGATGACGGCCCTGGGATCCCTGACTAGATAAACTATTTGCAAAGTTGATGAAACAGGCGTCGCTAGGAGAGGCTCCATCAACGCCAGCGGCAGTCTCAGTCTTGATAAGGATCCAGGGGAAAAGTTGGCGGGACAGAGAGAGGTAGTCCGGGTCGTTACAAACATTTGGTGGCCCAGTGCAGAACTTCCTGATAACGCCATCTATCATGTTCCGATTTTTTTTTATTTCTTGACGGTACCGGGCGTTCGCATACCTGTAAATGAAATTATTTGAACAAGTTATTCATTTCCAAATTTTTGACATCAGCCTAAAAATATAAACCACAAAAATGGTCTTATAATTAATTTTCAAATTTTATGGACAATACACAATGTGCTTTCTAGAAAATTTTTGCATATCAAATTTGACTGGCGACACAAATGCATGCAATTTTTTCCAACTTTTGCGAATGTACAGGGTGCAACATAAAAACTGTCGTAAAACACAAACAATTTTTTCTTGAAAAAGGTAATTTATTCCAAGGTTGGATTTCAACAAATATGAAGTCATTTAGTAATCTACCCCTACAAAAATAATGTTCAAAATGCTTCATTTTTACCTTCGCTACTTTGTGAAGTCTTTTAAGAGTCTTTTATGGTCGCATGAACTACTTTTAAGGGTATATTCTCCCGGAATTTATTCAGTTATAACTTTATAACTTTGATACAAGGAGTAAAATAGGCTTTACCTTGATAATTAATTTTATAAAATTACATTGGGTAATATTTGCGAAATAATTATAACAATTGATTTGAAAGCATGTAACACGAAGTATGCCAAATCCTGTATATTGTCAAAACATACAACTCAGGAATGGGTCTTGCAATTTTTGTGTGTACAACTAGGAAGAATATATACATTGCATTGGGATTTTTATATAAAAATATGTATTTTATGTTAGTAATTTAAAGAGTTTTACAAATCTTGCATGAAACAATGGAGTTTAGTATTGGAGCAGTTCAATTATTCTTTGCTAGACGTTGTCATTGTAATTAACATATTCATCATAATTTTCCAGTTACCCCTTTACATGAGCAGGTCCCAACTAGTCCCACCTGCACTGTAGCAGGCCCCAACAAGTCTCACATGCACTGCAGCAGTTCACAAGTCCCACGTGCACTGCAGTAATTTTCACCAAGGCCCACCTGCACTGCAGCAGGCCCCAAGTCCCACCCGCCCTGCACTGCAGCAGTTCCCAACAAGTCCCAACTGCACTGCAGAAAATTCCAACAAGTCTCACCTCACTGTAACAGGCCCCAACCAGTCTCACCTGCACTGCGGCATTTCCCAACAAGTCCCACATGTGCTGTAGCAGTTCTCAAGTCCATCTTGCGCTGTAGCAGGACCCCAACAAGTCCCACCTGCACTGCTGTAGGTCCCAACAAGTCCCACCTGCACTGCTGCAGGTCCCTCACGATGGCCAAACCGTCGTGTGCATTAGTGCCGCGCGCCCTAAGGAGGTTGAGGTGGGAGAGAGGTTTGTATGCGTCCATAACGGCGGGATGGCTGTGAAATAATTGTTCCGTGAACGTGGACCTCGACCTCCATGTCGTCACTATCAATATCTGGCGTAGGATTAGTATCAATATTAGTATTATTATTAGTAGTAGTAATATTAGCATTAGTATAGGTATTAGTGGAACGGGGTTGGGGTGGAAGGCAGACTTTGGGGGTGAAAGGCAGAATTTGAAAGTGATAGGCAAAATTTGGGGGGGAAAGCAGAATTTGGGTGTGCAAGGCTAATATTCGTGAATCATCGCTCAAAGTTCCCCGTGCTGGCTTCAAATTTCAATCGTTGGTGGAGGCAATTTTTAACTGAAGCTTCAGATGACAGTAAGCGCTCCTTTAAGTGCTACATCCATTCATATTTTCTGATGCAATGAGATTATTCGAAAGTTTCACTAAGCAGTCAAAACCTTATCTACAGTGACGTAAAAATTAGAAAAATTATCAGTTGAATCTAATTGCTCCAACACTTTATGCTTGATAAGCAATTTTCACAAACTTCACATCTATACAGATTCTGTCTATTACTGCCATAATTTAATCTGATTTTGGCTACTGCAGCCTTATGTAATAAAAAATTTCTCAAGTAGCAGTATCTTATCTCATTTCTCTCTCTAATGCCCTTCAGTTTGCACCCTCCACAAATTGTATGACCTATGATTTGCCCTACCTAGTACCCTCCACGTTCATTATGTTCGTGCTTTCATTTTCATGATTCTTTTATATGCTCTAATCCCACTTATAATGAGTTTGAGTTTTAATGCTTCATTCAACTCCTATATATTAAGCTGGGATTCTTTGCATCACAAAACATTAAAGTGATAGCGTTTTCAACATTGATTTAGCGAGTTGTACTGTGAAGAAGGGTGATTAATTCTTTATGCACACTTAAAAACTTTCAATAGCTAGCAGTAATATAGTTTCAGTGCATTTCATGTCTTGGAGCAGTGTTTCTCAAACTTTTGTAATTCGCGGCACATTTATCAACCATTGAAAATGTTGCGGCACACATACCGCAAACCTACTGTGAACTATAAAAAATTATTATACTACAACTACATTTTTTAAAAGATCTAAGCCCCATAGGGAAAAATTTTAAATGCGAATAACAAAACTAACCTTTTAATTTAGTTTAACATTTTTAGTACTGGTTATTCCCACTTTCCGTTATTAGTGTGAAACGTGTGTTTGGTGCTGTTTTGTAACCTCTTCAATGCTTGGGCGTACATGGGGTAAGCACACTCGCATTTCTTCCTCACTGGAGCGTAGTCTTTCTCTTTTTTTTATATTGTACAATGTAGAGAACTCTAATTCACACAGATAAGAAGCGGAAAATTACAAGAGGACTGCCATAGCTTTATCTGATAAGCCTGGATATTTTTTTTACGGAAATCCAAAAGGTATCGATAGGGGCCGCAGAATGTTTTATTTTCAAGCTGCCGTCACTTGAAATACTTGCTAATTCTTCTTCTTCATGTAATTAAAGTTCTTCATTATGAGGAAAATCAATGGACGGATTTCGAATCCAGTCGTACTTCTATGTGTTCAATGACGGAAAATAATGGTTAATGCTTTCTCCGAGTGCATACAAATGTTTTACTATAATAGGGATCATTTTCTTTTTGCAGTAGCTACACATTGTAGGGAACATCTCAGCTTCACCTTTTTCGACTCTGACTTTCCAAATATATATTTCTTTTTGAGAGATACCAATTTATCCGTTGAGGCGAGGATATTTCCATTTCGACCTTGCATGCTACTGTTAACAGTATTAAGATGACAGAATATATTTGTCACATATTCCTTTTTAGACATCCAAAAATCACATTTGAGATAATTACAAAATCGTTTAATCTTGTATTTTTTGAAAAAATGCAATCAATTCCTTGCGTAAATCATAAACACGAACTAAGACTTTATTTTTCGATAGCCATCGAACTTCGGTACGCATTCGTAAGCGAACATGATTAGAATCCACGTCTTTGCACAATGCTTCAAACACCCTCGACTACAATTGCTTACTTTTAATGTAATTGACTATTTCAATAACTTGCTGCAAAACCTCCTTCAAACCCTCCTGTGATACTTTTGACACTAAAACTTTTCGATGTAAAAAGCAATGTGTACGGATGACTTCTGGATTTTCTTTCTGTACTAGTGAAGCGATGCCTTTAACACTACCAACCATACATGGTGCTTCATCAGTGCAAATGCCAACGCAAGACTTCCAGCTCAAATTAAAATTTTCAAGATAGCTTATCACAACATCAAAAATATCCTGACCTTTACAAGTTGTTTGCATCTCCTTACAGCACAAAAACTGATTGATGATTTCATCTCCATGAATGAATCGCACAAATACAAGCAACTGAGCACTGTTGCTTATGTCAGTCGATTCATTAACTATTAAGGCAAATTTTGATACTTTCATTAAGCTCTGTACTTTAGTTTAAATATTCGTTGATAAATTAGAAATTCTCCTTCTTATTGCCTCATTTGATAGGGGTATTTTGTTTATTTGTCTCGGCTTTTTCTCCTAACATCCATTTAACCATTTTCCTACAAGCGGGCAAAATAACTGACTCAGCAAGAGTATGAGGTTTAGATTTCACTGCTATCAGTTCTGCCACTTTGATGGAAGCAAGTTGAGCTCTTTCTGATATGTTCAAAGTTTTTTGAAAAAGGTTTTGTTGCTTTGTTTACTGATCTAACAATCTTTGAAAATAGTTGACGTCTTTATTTTTGAGATAGGAATGTTTAGTAGTGAAATGTCTTTCTAATTTACTTGGCACCATCGATCCATTGGAGAACCACAAACAGCACATAATGGAATTGGCCGCTCAACTGATCCAGTCCAAGAAAATCCTAACTGCAAATATTCATCTTTGTATCTTCGGTCACGGTGAACTTTATCTTTTTTTGCACTAGAGTTGACGGCTTTTTTCATTTGCTTGCTGTTAGTGGATTCACAATCGTCACTTATTACTTTTCTTGTTATGAACTTATCCATTGTTATTGAGAGAGGGAGTTATATTATAAAACTGTTAACACACACTGTCACTCACGTATTCCATAACAGGCAGTGATAAACTAATTAGGTGGCAGCACAATGGTGGCAGTCACGCCGCTGTGTTAGCTCTCAAATTGTTTCGTTCAGATTTAAAAAATGGTCGAAGAAACATTGAAAATTTTTTGAACCTGCAATATTCATAATATACGGCTTATATGCAGATAAAAGCACTTCGTTGACTTAATTTATCGTCTAATTCTCCTCGATAGTGAAAGTAAAATGATAGCAAGCAAGTAATCTGAATTTAATCAACAAAGTTAAACGATAATTATTGACATGACATGAACGAAAAGCTCGTACATTGAAGTAAATGTAGTTCTCTATTTCTTCCCGAGATAAAGGTTATAATTGAATGCGTTTCATATAATTATGATAATAAAGTGCCATTCTGAGATCCACAATGTTTTGCAAAACTACGGTACAATTTAGTGTTTGTGGCGATGCTTGCGGTGCTTAACTTGAACTTTTAACTCACTAAAATTTAACATTTTGAATAATAATTTACATTTTTCGGGATTTGGGAGGAAATTAGTTTAAACTCTATGAAAGGTATCCGTAGATTTTTGTGACGTTTTCTCGTGTATCGGGACACTAAATTTGGTCTCGCGGCACACTAGTGTGCCGCGGCACCGTGTTTGAGAATCACTGTCTTAGAGAGTAGTAATTTTCTTTAGACAAGTGCGGGAGTATATGATTTGAAAGCTGCGTTAGTGGTCGAGTGGTGAGCGGCTTATACATATGATACCCATGTGGGAGTGGTAGTGATAATATAAAGTGATGTATATTAATGTGTAATTATGTGGTGATGTGTAGGGATGTGTGAAGGTGAATGGGTCCGTGGGGAAGCAGCTGGGCCACAGGGCCATTGAACACTATGAGTAAACTAACGTGATCGGTTGGTGTTTTCGTTGTGACTGCACCTTTGTTTTGAATTTTGTCGGAAGAAATTGAAGGGTGGAAAGCACTAGTGGACTACTTGCATATTTTCCCATGGAAAATATTTAGTAGACTACTGGATCGTAATCGCCTCTGTCAGCGCTGTGTTAGCGACAGCACGGGACAGCTAAAGTAGACTACTCGACTTAGTCTCCTTTAGATTTGCTGCCGAACGCGGATTTTTGCCCTGTATTGCGAGTACAGCTCTACCTAGGCGTCTTTTAAAGCTGCTCTGCGATTGGTTGGGCGAGAGGGCTAGGTCCCGCCCCTCCTCCTTCTGGTATAATTATTTTAGTCCAAATAAATTAATTATTTTGCAGCTCCACCAATAGTTTGGTATACTTTAAAT
>VCRD01002501.1:51522-75548 GCA_006783055.1 Trinorchestia longiramus | reverse complement strand
CAAGCAGAGGGTGTGTTCTGTGGTCGCCCACGAGCTCGCGCACCAGTGGTTCGGCAACCTCGGTGGGTGTGAACTACAATTCTAGAGTTCTTCACTTTATTTATTCGAAAAATTCCCCCGTCTGCATAGTCGCAGATCTAAATTTCATGTAGGCGCTGGTTCTTTAACAATGGTTCAAATACTAGTGTGTTGTTCGCGGTTCATTTAAGGGGAATCACGGAACGACGCTGTGTGTGGGTCTGTTCGAGTGTACCACTTCGATTCGTTTGGACGCGCTGGATTAGATCTAGTACACTTGAATATGTTGCATAATTTATTTATCAACTATAATTTCTGTATGAACCTGCTCAATATTTGTTTTAGAGGACTAGAGTCCGGGGACTAGAAGTACTTATATCCTACATTCGTGGTACTATTTTTGAGGTATGATGTAATTATTTTCTCGTGATAAAGCATTAGTTGTTTCTTTTTATTTTATGCTATTTGGTGATGAAAAAATCCTGGCTTGCGTAGGTGCTCTTACGTGCCTACGCATTGATTCAATGTTTCCCGGCCGATCATAATCTTAGGAAACCTTAGACTCGTTTTAATTCTCTTTCTACTTCTGAGTTCCTTAAATAAATTCGCCGCTGCGACGTTTTCATTTGTCTTGTATGCTTCCATGTATTTAAATTTAGTACATATCATATATTGTCGTTTTTTTACACTCCACAGTGACGTTAAAATGGTGGGATGATCTTTGGTTGAACGAAGGCTTTGCTTCGTACATCGAAAGCAAGGGAGTGGACCACGTCGAAGCTGGCTGGGACATGGTGAGATCAATAGGTACTTTTATTTTCAACAAATTTTTATATTAATGCATGTGCAAAACAGTTTATTCACTCATTTCTACTTACACAAATGCATTACTCGTCCAGTGATTGGTTCTACTTAAATCTTGATGCTCATTAATTTTTCAGTGATGGTTTTTATAAGTGCAAATGCGCAATGATTGTTTCTACTTGTGTACAAATACTCAATAAACAACAATTACTGATGTTACCGGGCAGGATTTTTAACAACTAGTTGGCGTATGTTTGGTATGGGAGGGTCAGACAATATTGTCAGTGTTAAGGTTCGTTTTTTTGACTCGCTTTCCATTTTGTGGCATTGTTTTGAACGGGCAACAACTTCGGTGTTTATTTTCGTGGTGGGTGTGTTTGCCGTCAAAATATTCCAATAGCAGGTATGGATATCAACGGTGCGGTTAACATGAATACCTGCTTCTCGAAACTGATTGTCAAAAATAGCTCGCAACTTAACTGAATGAAATTCGTAACGCAAACAGACGTAAACAAACAATTTTCTATATAAATTATTCCTCTATTTCGGTGGTTGCCTGATGATACAAGTCATGCAAAATAGCAATATTTTGAAGACCAGCATCTTCAAGCTCACAAAGGATGACCAAGCATCGGCCCAAATAGCCTTATATTTCTCTAAAAAGTACAGGTACTAGAATAGCATTTCGGTATTCAATTATGTTTATCTTTAAGCTTCTTTTTACCATTTGGTGCATTCAAGACCAACTTAGCTGATGAAAACTTGTGAAGGCCTTATGGAAATATCGTCATTTCTTGTGTCCAGGCATCACAGTTCGTGACGGACTCCCTCCAGTACGTGTTCGACTTGGACTCAAAACTCAGCTCCCATGCCATCGTGCAGAGCGTCACCACGCCCGACCAGATCACCGCCATGTTTGACTCCATCTCCTATGACAAGGTGATCACTTCGTGTGGTGTTGTGTGCAATGTGATTACTTCTGTAGTGTTCCGTGATGCGTGGTAATGCCCAAACTGGAATGAGTGATGACCAAGACTGGAATGAGTGAGGGCCAAGACTGGAATGAGTGATGACCAGACTGGAATGAGTGATACCAAGACTGGATTGGTGTAGTCTCTGGCATTGAGTGTGTGCTTGGTTTGTGTAGTAGCGCTTGTGCATTATTTTAGTGAGTAGCTGTTGTGTCACATGCAGGAACATTTTGTACAGTTGACCTCCGTATATATTACTTGTACTTCGTAGTGTCATTCTACTGTAAAATTTCACCTTTCAATCATGCGTTCAAAAATTAACTTGTAGAATCGCAAAATTTCATCAGCAGCCTATTATCGTTTGATAAGATTTAATTTATTTTCCTTCAATCTCCTTTTTCTGTATAACTTTTACTTCCCGTCAACGACTTTCATACCATATAGTTCAAGGGAAATATGCCAATGCATACATATATCATACCAATACTTGTTTACATTATGACCGCGTATGAACGGGCCGCTTGCGTCCCTACATGTGTTCCCTCCCACCAACTTACAGGGGTCGTCGGTGCTGCGCATGCTGGAGAGCTTTGTTGGCACCCCCGTTTTCCAGGCGGGCATCAACAGCTTCCTGAAACGCTTCGCCTACCAAAACGCAATCACCGCCCAACTCTGGGAGGAGCTGACGAAGGCGTGGCAGGAGTCTGGGGTCGAGGTGGGTTCTCTATAGTTTGTCATTTCTGAGTGTGATTTTGCTGAATTTTGTAGCTATAGTCTATCAACGTCTGAATATTTTTTAAGGCCTAAGCTATAGTTAAGATGCATGTCGTTCTGGAGGAAGTTTATTGTGTAGGTGGAAGCATCATCTCAACACTGTATCGTGTGCGGGCCGAAGGGCAGGATGTGGTAGTTTGTGTACGCGCACATTAATGTTGTCAGAAACGTAAGATGACCACAACTCCTTGAATTTCTTCGATTTTATGAACATAAACATTGCGAGCTTTGTAGACCTTGAATACTTGGTTAATTTTGTCAACATTATATGCCTTTAAACAGTATTAACAGCGTTAAACTAAGTAAACCTTGTAGACATAATAAATTATATTTATTAAAGAAAATTCATAACTTGAAATATATTAATAAATTATAATATTCATGAAAGAACTATATTAATAAACTACAATATATTTTGATTTTGTGAACTTTATAATCTTGAGAACGCTGTGCAGAACGGAGACGTAGGAGAGATTATGGGCACGTGGACGGAGCAGATGGGATACCCCGTGATTACTGTCTCACGCTCTGCTGACGAGCTGGTCATCACACAGCAGAGGTTCTTACAGGACCCCACCGCTGTGTCTGAGTGAGTCCTGCTCCTCTTCACTTCTGAGTCTTGCTCCTCTTTACTTCTGAGTCTTGCTCCTCTTTACTTCTGAGTCTTGCCCCTCTTTACTTCTGAGTCTTGCTCCTCTTCACTTCTGAGTCTTGCTCCTCTTCACTTCTGAGTCTTGCTCCNGAGAGCAATAAATCAAGAGGACGCACCCCGATGTAGATGACTAATTGATATGAGAGCAATAAATCAAGAGGACGCACCCCGATGTAGATGACTAATTGATATGAGAGCAATAAATCAAGAGGACGCACCCCGATGTAGATGAAGTCACTGACGATGAAGCAGACGAGGTACGTGACCATGGGCACAGACTTCTCGAAGGTGACTTCGGCCAGACCAGTGGATGGCTGATCGATGACTTGGCTCTGAAAACAACGCAGATTTCAGAACACAGTTGGGTTTGAGATGCAAACAGTCATTTTTGCTACTAAAACGTTCGAAAATTCGCAGATTTTTCAACTACTTGAGTTAAACAATTAATACTGCTTGAGGTAAGTGAATATTTAACACACTTATTAATCAATAGGTACGAAAATTAAAAGAATACTTGCGTTGAGCCTAAGAATAAACAAAAGACCCAATACGAAAAAACTCGATACATTAGAGAATTTTTCTATTACGATAACAAAGTTCTTATTCGATATTGTATTAACGTCTTATCTTATTTCTTTACTTTCTGATAATGTTTTTATCAAAAATTTTGAACTGCGTACACTAAGTGTACTAATAGAAAAAAAGCATGGGTTCTCAATCTTGAAGGGATGAAGTATCAGAACTTTTGTCACAAAATATCTAGTGTTGGCTATATTATTCAGTCATACATCATAAAAAAATATACACTAAAATAAGGACAGATTTGCAAATAACAGCAGCTAAAAAATTGTGAAATTTTGAAAATTCACAAAATAATTGTAGTAAAAACAACAATATCAAAAACTTATAATAATAACAACTGTGCCTTCTTTACGGCTTTGAGAAATAACAATCCAACTACATACGCAGTCGGAGAAACCACTGAAATGAATGGAGCGAGGGACATGTGGATCTTCTCTTCAGTATTACTAGTATCAAGCTGTGAAGATGCTGAACAAAGACTCGTGCTGCCTTTCAGTTTACTTGATAATCATAAAGAGTTGACTTAACACAGAGGAAAAGAAAAGGAGCGAGATTGATACCATGTTTGGAATATGAAAAGAAGGAAAGGCGAAAAAATTAGTCCGTTCATCAACTCATATTGAACGTGGATGGAATATATTTGGAAAAGCTTCCATAATCTCTAGCCTATAGTCACTACATATAGGCTAGAGATTATGGAAGCTTTTCCAAATATATTCCATCCACGTTCAATATGAGTTGATGAACGGCTCAATTTTTTTCACCTTTCCTTCTTTTCATATACCAAACATGGTATCAATCTCGCTCCTTTTCTTTTCCTTTGCGTTAAGTCAACTCTTTATGATTATCAAGTAAACTGAAAGGCAGCACGAGTCTTTGTGGGCTCGAGTGTTCCCTGTGACAGGGAACACTGCCACATGTGTAGGCAGGGTTGATCTCAAGAACACACTTATTTCTTGACATGGTGGCAGAGGCACAACTGATAGTACATACATATAAAGATTACACTCACCACCACGGGCATAGACGTGAAGACATACTCGGTCCCAAGAATGAACTTATTTTCTGACTTTCCAGCAGAGAATCTGAAATAGTATACGAAGGGCAAAAGCATGTACTCAGCTAACCGACAATAATTACGCAGCACTTGGCCGAGTAATCGTTTTTGCCCTTCATATGTACAGACCACACTCACCGCTACAGGCATACAGGTGTAGACACACTCGCTATCACGAATGTATTTATTTCTTGACTTTCCAGTCGAGAATCTAAAGCAGTATATATATATATAGACTACACTGAATGGCGAATGATTCATTGCTGTCCTATGGACCACCTGAGATCCGAAGAGGACTAAGTAAAGTAAAAAAAAAACACTCACCGCCACAGGCATATTGGACAGCACGATGTAGTCCTGCAGTGGACGCACCACAGTCACCTCGAAGGTAGACTTGAAACTGGGCTCGTCGAAGCAAGGGAAGGCTTGACGGGCGTAAGTGGGCTCAAATTTAGTGGTTGCCAGCTCTCTGTGGTCATAATAGCGGTCGTCAAAACAACGCTATTTACTGAACTGATGGCTTTGACTTCGATTTCCTTCATGTCACACACGGAAAATATCAAAAACCAAACAAATTAACTGCTCAAGGCTACGTCAAACGTGAATTGAATAATTGGTGAGAAGTCTGACACTTGAGTTCTTATCTTCGTGGTCCTTCGAATAGTCTGTTTGAAAATATTTTTTTAAGGGATTTCATATGATGGTAATAGCTTCTCATTCTCAGTACAGAATGCACGAAAACTGGCGTGATCAAGTAAAGTAGAAGGCAGTAAGTGTAATATTCGGCAGCCAGTCCGGCGAGCGCAAGCTAACATTTAGATTCAGGATGTTCTCTCTTGATATTTGAGGTCTTCTTAGAACAAAAATTCTACTATATAATAATGCACAGTTCGTTGTTTGCTTGCTTGATCAGTCTTTCTGTGACGCTCTTGAGGATTTAAACAGGAGAAAATTCGGTAGGGTATACATGTATTGTGAGCATTGTATTGTGGATATCAAAGGCACATCTTTCAATGTGAAAACTCCTTCGCAAAGCCCGCGTCCACTGGCAAATCAAACGAAAAAAATTCAGTAAAAAAAGTATATTTTTTTACGTGTGGGTCTAGTAGTTTTCAATAGTTGCCACATCAACCCAATTTGCATTATTATTTAATCAAATAACATCCTCATCGTTCTCTATATTATGCTAAATCTAACGTTCGTATCGATTCATGCAATCTAGTAAGCGTTTGTAACTCGCACTACCAACTCGATAGTATTTTCAAACACACAACTTGCGACATGGGCTGCTATGAAAAATAATTCCCTTATTCTAATATAAGAACTTCACAGCTCCAAAAGTAGAAGCTTTAAATATTAAGAGCTCTATTGATTTATTTTATCAGATCCCAGTCGACCACAAAAACATACGAAGTTCTCTGCATGGATCAGCAAAGAGTTTCACTCTAGTCTCTGTAAGTCATTTACGACAAGGATTCTGACCTTATGTCACCGTTTTCGTTGACGTAGGTGGAGTTGTAGAAGCCAACGATGCCATTATTGGCGAGGGAGCCGTTGAAGGAGCAGGAGAATTTGTACTGGCCTGCAGGCACAGGAACCTCCGTCTGCATCACCCAGAACTCGTTGGGTGTATACGCGAACTGGTCCAGGAGAGCCACCGGCTGCAAGTGCATGATCTTTAAGTCTCTACAATTGAGGGGAGGAATGTATACTTCTCACACGTACTTTCCACATGTTTTGGTATAGGTTCTTCATGTAAGTTATGATCTACTCCTTCTGGTCGGAAACAGAGCATACAAAGTTGGACGTTGGTTGGAAACAGTCGATGCTCCAAAAATTCAACTGTTACACTTTACTTTCCACGCTGTACATTTATTGCCAAAAAATACAATAAACAAAAATTAAAAATTACATTCACAAACTAACACACACTGTTCTTCGCTGCATGAGCACACTCGTGTTTGCAACACTGTTTCATCTATGTATGCGGAACACACACCGAACACTGATCGTGCAAGCACAATATGACACTGACCACCCACGAGTCGTCGGGCTGCTGCTGCAGCAGCTGCGTGTTGCTGAGAGTGAGGCCCTTAGAGTGAACTAAGAAGTAGTCGCGTGTCTCCGTTGAGTTCATTTCAATGCTCACTGAACCTGTTAACAAGAAAATGTCCTCAGTAACTGATAGAGTTACGAGCTATGTTTTGAACTAGCGTTCTTGGAATTTTTCCTTTCAGAATGGAAGGTGGATACAGTGAGCACAGGTTTAAATACATCAAAAATAAAGTGATAAGTTCACACAAGCGAATACACGAAATTGCCATCTTTAGCCTTTCTTCTGAAATCAGACATCTGCTAGACGAACGGTCCTGAATCGCGTTCTACGCAGGGCCGCGTATTTTATATGTAATAGACAATAAAAGTACACTGTTTATACGGTGACATGACAAAGTACGACCCGAAAGTTCAAATACGTAAAATGAGCCATTGATTTCGAGTGTGTAGACTATAAAGATTATTTTTCATAATAAAACAAACTTATGTGCACCAGACAACAGAGTGGTGCACCAGACAATCAACACTATATAATAAAACGCCAGTTGTCTTCTTAAATAATTAAATTCATGCATTTTTTGTGCGTAATTTCTCCATGTCATTACAATGGGAGACTCCCTTAAATACTGGTAGTTAAATCCGTAGACTTTAAGATATATAGATGGACTTTCTTTAAGTTCTTCCTTCAAACGCATGATATTAAAACCCGTTATTTTTAACGGACATACACACTAGTAAAGTAATAAAACAAGACCCACCAGAGAAGAGCTTGGTGTCCAGGTCAGGGTGGAGGTAGAGGAGGTAGTGCAGAGGCAGGACTGTCTCCGGAAGGCGGCTGTTCTCTTCCCATGGCAGCGCCTTGGAGGACTTCGCGCTCTTACGTCCGTCCGACATCGCTGTAGGTCAATAAGAGAATTAATTAGAATACTGTTGCAATAGTTACAATAACAGTAGTACATTATTGCTGGAGAATATTCAAGACATAGAAGTAAATATGTCTTAAGTACTATATTGGTACCCGGATACTTGCCCTATGTCATCCCTAAAATTAAAATGGTTCATTTTATCCAATAACGTTAACGTATTCCATCGGTTTCTATCAACCTTTCTTTACTAAATGCACAACAAAGCCTCTTTTTTCTTACAAAACATAACAATAGGTCAAGAACGCCATAATGGGTTTTAATATCATGGGTCAAGAATGCACTAATGGGTTTTAGTATCATGGGTCTACATTTAAAACTATTTCAATTCAGCCGAGTCTACAGAAGCGACATCGATAGTGCTTTTCAACAGTAATATTTCCCCTAGTTACAGGATGAAAAAACATAAGCGCTAATGAACATCAATATATATTGCACAATTACGAAGTTACATGCAGAAATCACGGTACGTTAAACAATCGTCAATTATCAGGCAGCGCGTGCGCAATTTGGTGGCTGTATTACACGTCACAAGGAGCCACGGTGCACAGAACAGCAGATGATGTAAGACAACGAGTAGGTCGAGTAAGTCAAAGAATAAGATAATGAGAAAGACGATGTGTAAGTCGACGGTAAAATAATGAGTGAGATTTTGGGAAGTTAACGCACCCTCAAAATTTCACAAATATTAGGATATTCTCTTAGCAAGTTCTAAGTTACTTCCATTAGATAGGAGTGCAGCTATGTACATGTTTCATATGGTATCCACAAGCCGATCATCTATTATTGCCATTGTCGACACCTGACAGTTGAAACTAAACACATACATATTTCCCCTGAAATCTATACCTATACCAACTAACCTCTACAACGATATCTGATGCCAATAAACGAAATTGATACCTGAATGACGACGAAGGTATGATCAACAATCCCGCACAAACATCTAATCCAAAAGACCCAAAATATGTTTGTTCCATGAAATGGAAAATTTAGATGAAAACGAACAAAAAAAACTTTTCCTCGCAGATTGAAATAAATTTAAATTCCAACTCACCTAATACTATGAAAGTAATACACGCTAGTAACTGCTTCATCCTGAAATAGTCACGTATTCGTCACTATACAGCCAAACGCTAGACAAAACTGAACATTCGTTACGACTGCTCTGACTACACTCATCCACAGCTTATAAAAATTCCCCACATTGAGAAACTCATCATTCCACGCTTGATAAAAAGAAGCTTATCTGCAGATAAAAATAGGCTCTGAGAACAGGATAGTGGCCAGTCGAGGACCACGGGGGGTAGGAAAATATCACAATAACCAGGCACCGTGGAGATCAACTGCATGAGCTTTTTTTCGATTGTGGACAGCTTTATTTCGGAAGAGAATACACATTCTGCCAGACAACAGCAAGTCAGGACGTTTGAAACTCGTCAGGTACATGAGCCAACGTGCGTTTGGGTATATTTTGCGACAGGGAAGAAGTGTTAGTATCATCTTTCATACAGAAATGACGTGGTGGCACATGGCTGGACAAACATAACACTAGTTTGTCTAGATGAGACTCAGCGATGTGGTTTAACCGTTCCGAAGAGACACAAGCATACTACTGATCGATACGACTATGTGTAATCAGAAATTAATCTCCCATGCAACTCTACAGCCAGCATATATATACTGGCAATTGGTGAACCGTTGTTTTATACCCTAGCAAATAATTTTAACAAGTGTATAGCAAATGGAGTCTACCCTCAGGTGTTGAAACTTGCGAGAGTTGTGCCTGTTTTTAAATCGGGGGTATTCAACCTGCGCATCCAATTATAAACCAATTTCTACTTTATCTATTGTTTGAAAAAAAGTCGTAAAAGATTATCTGGTTTTCTTGCGAATAATTCTGTAATATCACCATCTCAGTTTGGATTTCGCGCAAAATCAAACACTACAGGGTGTCTCAAAAAAATGTACTCACCCTTTAACCGTTGCTAACATGCTGTCTTCTTTGTGTTGCAGGTGTGAGGTTCAAACCTTTGCGAACATGATTCTTTAATCACATTTAATCATGTTCGCAAAGGTTCGAACCTCACACCTGCAACACAAAGAAGACAGCATGTTAGCAACGGTTAAAGGGTGAGTACATTTTTTTGAGACACCCTGTATTTCGGCGCAAACACTGTCGGCGTATTACCCGATTCTCATCATAAAACTTTCGCTGTTCGCTTGTTTGTCGATTTAAAGAAACGTTTGATACGATAAACAAGGATATATTTATGGCATAATTGAATTTTTATGACAACAGATGGTGTGCAAATCAGCTGATTAATAGTTATCTATAAGACAGATGTCATTACGTAATCTGCAATACAGCCCAATCAAAAGTTTTACTCGTGAGAGTTGGTGTTTCCCAAGGTTCAGTGCAAGGCCCGTTGCTTTTCAGCATTTTTATCAATGATATTGTTGCTATAAGCTCGGTTGAAGTCATTCTCTTCGCAAGCGATGCTACTTTTTATGTAAACTCTTTGTCACTTAAAGATGCTATCGATAAAATAAAACTTACTTATGAACCATAGCCGGTGGCTTAGTAAAAACAAAGGGCCCACGCTGGAAAGTTTAGATTAACGTTATTTTCAACAAGGCACCGGCCTCGATATACTTTTACCTAATATTACTTTTAATGGTAATATCTTTGAGTGCATAAAATCCTTCAAGTATCTAGGAGTTAAATATTTCAGATGATAAATTGGCGTTTATGGAGCAAATAACTGCAGTTTCTACTAAACTGAATAAGTGTTGTGGAATTATTTATTCGGTTTCTAGATTCTGAAGGAGAGATGCTCTGAAAACATTGTATTATTCTCTAGCCTACAGTCATTTAATCAATTCTATCGTATTGCAGGGACATGCACCTAAGGCACACACAAATAAAGTAAAAATAATCTTGAATAAAATCATTCTAATTATCTCAAGGAAAAGGCTTGATTATAACAATGTAACATTTCATACCATATATCTTCATAAAAGACTAACATATTTCCATTTAAATAAGTACCATTATTTTCTCATTAAATTCATTCATTTGTCAAAATGTTTACATACTCTACCCTTCCATATGAGGCATTGTTGTCCCATAAATATGTACTATGATTACTTTCTCTACCCTCCAGATGAGACATTGCTATTTAACTATTTAATATGGTGAATGAAGATTATTAAATAGCATGAATGGAAGTGCAATGAATCTTTAGGCATCAATTGTGATTCTCATCTAAAACTAATAACTTTATCTCATATAAAATTAGTGATGAAAAACTCAAATTCAAGCCTTGGTTTGAAAATTGAAAAACCAATTTCACTGGAGTTGATCAAGCAATATTTTCCAGTCTCCTTAAGAAAATTATATTGAGATCACCAGTATACTTCATTGAGAAATTTTAATTAATTTTCAATAAATGCCAAAAAGCAATAATTAATTTCAACATTAGTAAGAAACGAATATGAAATGCATGTTGAAGGTTAACTATTCATCATTTTTTTCTAATTATGAAAATTAACAATGAGGTCATTGATGTAGGTCATTGTCTTGCCAATACTCATGGTAATAAAGTCATTGATATAAGACAAAGCCTTATATTTGGGCAACTAATAGCAAACAAAGCTTGAAAATGGGATTAATGCAAAAGGCAGAATATTACTTATTCTGAATGAACATCACAATAATTTTAAAATGAATTGTAATTTGAAAATTCTGAAATACAAATATAGTTTTTAGGACCAGTGAACATGAAGTCAAAAATATAATTGGTATATTATCTTTTTTTACAATTTTATAACCACTGTGTGCTGAGAATATGTTTAAAGCATTTTATCTGAGTATTTTATCCATGAGAGATAGTGATAGTTTCCAAAATTAAATGTTTCATACTATGGCCACAATTTTTACAGGAATATTTTAAATGCATTTGAATTTAAATTTAACTCTAATATTGACACATAATCAATTGTAGAGGGTAAAGTTTAATTTAGATCTACCAATTTTAGCATCAAATCAATAGTAGAGTTGACTTTAATTTTTCTCCCATAAAACTAGCAGTTTTACAGTGTCTTTACTGTTTTTTTATGTACAAATGAATTGTTTAAAAGTGCAGTTTATGATAGTAGTAAAATCTACAAATGAAATTAACCTAGAGATTAATTAATTAACCTAATTAAACCTTTATCTAGACATTTGTATAGTTCCAATTCAATCTACAGTGTAGATACATTAGCTTTAAATTCAATAAAAAGCAGGCCAATATAGTAATTTTATAGCAATCATCTTCTGATACTCTATTGATTAACATAAAATTTTAATAAATTCAGCACCTATGCAACACTGAAATTAGTTTCCTACTTGTATTACCAGACCACATAAAGTTATTACTCAATTTCTTTAAGAAAATACTTCAATCCCCAATCAAATTCAAACACCTTAATTTAAACTTAAAGATTAATTAAGAAAAGAGAAATCCAGTAAAATGTTGGGCCAAAACAGGAGCAATATTATATGACTTTCATCTTTTATCATCGTTAGTACCATTTCCTAATATTATTTTATAATTTATTGAAAGTATTTAAAAATATCCTTTAATAAATAAAATTCAAGAGTGTATAAAAATGTGAAAACCTTAAACTTAATAGAGCATTGAAAAAGATTTAACAATTTTTTTCATACAAAAGCTATGAATAATAATGCAACAAACAAATCCTAGAAGTTTATAGATTAGGTAAGTTAAATTTTGTAATCTATTTTATGGATAATTTTCGCATTATATGTAAGAAAAACATTTGCAGTTCCACAACAATAATGACAAAATTAAGCACAACGATAAAGGTAGAACCTTACCCGTTACGTGAAATCTAAAACTGCCTTATTATTCAAACTTTTTCTCCGTCAGCTTTGGCACAGAACATTGAAAAAAAAAACAATATACTTACAAATTCAAAAATTTATGCTTGATATAACGCAATTTTAGAATTAGCTGAATCTAATTTTACAAACATACACCGTTTAACATGAATCAGCTGACCATTCGATCATAAACAACTAAGCATGTATTGCGGAACAGCCGGGTCAGCTGTTGCATCTTGACGAGTCACGTGCGAATCCGTGTTCCTCATTCTTGCGGACGAGATAACGATGCGATCAAGCTATTTGTTCTTCGTACCTCGCAACTTTTTTACGTGTAGTTGTAAAAAGAGAAAGATTTTAGCAGCGTAACTCAAAAAAGAATAGGGAAAAGCTCAGTACGTTGGTTTAATTAAAAGCTTAGTCTTTATGCGGGACAGATGCTAAGAAAAACTGCAACATTCCTTTATATGTTTAGACCAAGTTTGAATTATTCCCTTGAGTTTTTCCTGTGTTATTTGATACTTCTAAGCTGGTATTACTCCACTATTACTCTTCTCGAAATAAGATTAAAGTTAATACACAGCAAGAAATAAAAGAAAGAGATGTATCAGGAAAAGAAAACATGAGGGCAGAGGGGACAGCAAGTACCAATTAGGATTAAACCTTACGAATTATAAAGAAGAGATTAGTGAGTTTTGAAGCTAGGTGGTACCTTTAACGTGTGTGAGTTACATTGTTACGGTTCAGCGAAGGTGAAAGCCCGCACTCCGCTGGGATGCATCCATTCTCACAGGACCCCTCGTGCATGTTGCGGTTTGGTTTTGTGTCCTGCTAAGTCCGAGGATCCTTCCAGGTTCTACATGACGGGTGATAGAGGAGAGCATCTTGTCGGAATTTTCCGGTGTTCAATGATGGTGGTCATAGCTGAATCATGTTAAATGAACTTTTTATCTTGCAAAAACTATGTAACTAGATATTGTAAGTCATAAGACAACTGGTGGTTTTACTGTTGATACAGAGAAAAGAGCTTCTCTCTTTAAAAGAAAAAAACAAACAACTTTATTTCCAATCAAGTACACAGTACATAGATATTAGTACATTATTTTTTTCAAATTCTAAAGGTTAACATTCTAAGAGTAAGGGTGATGTTGAGCTCCATGCGACGATCCCGGGAGTTTGATGGGACCGTTAGGTGCGAGCTCACGGCGCGAAACAACTCGTATCCATGGCCGGGTTTCGAACCCGCAGTCTTTCTGGACGAAGCAGAGACCTGATACACAACACAGGCCGTAGACCACTCGACCACGGTGGCTACTTGAAGTTTTTTTGTTTGTTTGTTTGGAGACTAGCGTTAGTTCTGTTGACGAAAAACATTCGCTTTCTCCGGCGGTCGTCGCTTACGGATGTAGAGTTACTAGAGACTGAAGTCCCGAGCTTGTTCCGTGGTGAGCCCATGTGGGTACGAGCATCCTACCCGCTTGTTGGTAGGAACGTTGCTGTTCTCGCCATGCTTTCTGGTCTATAACAAATAATTTTCATGCTGTTCCAGCTTCTCATGAAGCGTCTTGGTTCAGCTCTGAGATGTCATGGAATGATGTCCAGCTGTTGGGTAGTTTTGGTTCATGGATTCATTATTGTAGAGCGAGCTGGCGAGCCACTTCAGAAGTCTCATACCGCAAAAAATTACATTCCAGAAATACAACCATACGTATAACAAAAACTATAACTATACTGAAATAAAAAGGAGTACAATTACTTGAAATATGATTCCGGCTCCAAAGAGTGAAAAGTACTCTGTAGCTTAAAAAATTTCGATGAGCATTTTAAAAATTTGTAACGCGGTGAGCCTCATCTTCGACATCTACAAGGCCTTGCATTCAAAATTCATGGATTCCTAAACATTAAATGCCTCTTTAATCCAATAATAGCTCCACCTTCAACTGAATTAACTTCATGTATTTTTGCAGAAGAGATTAGTCATAAGGTGATGGATAAGAAAGAAATTAAAACTTTCGCGGATATATTAAATATATATATGTATATATACTTAAAGTTTAACAATATTTACGGGCACCAATTACCCAAAGACGAAGCGAATTGGAAACCACTCAGAACAGTGAAGAAAATAACCATATGTGTTACGCACGTCCTAACGATAAGAACATTACCTAGGGCGGCAAACAAAGACATTGGAATAAAAAATGACACAGCTGCAACAAAGTTTGACAACATTCAGCAACGAATGAATAATAATTTTCTTAATTTTTGTATTCAAGCGCGTAATTTACGAGGTTTTCCGAATGCTGCTTGCCTTCAGTAATTTTAGCTACATTTGACGAGGGATTTCGTTGCTTTATGTTGAGCCAAGCATGGTGAACATAACTACATTTCCAGACCAGAATAGTAAGAGAATCTAAGGCAGACAAGTACAAAACTTACAATACGGTAAAGACGTTTGATTATATGTAAAAAAATTGTAATACGATTTAATGTTAAAGAAAACTTAGGAAATTCATAGACTGAGCACCAAAAGCTTTACAACAGTCATAGAATTTGGTCAAGTTTAATATACCTTAATGAGAGCAAAATTCTACAAAATTATAGTAGTAAACTAGAAGACAGTTGAACCTTAGACCACACAACAACAGACAAACAAGAGAAGAATGAAGAGAAATAGAAGGCACATTGATCAATAAAATACACGAACTAGCGCTACAGTAGTACACAGAATAGTGGAGGACCCCTGTAGGATAAACAGGACCAGTATAACTCTGTAGGATGCACTGGCCCAGTACACTCCTGTAGGATATACCCAGTATCTACTGGCTAACACAAGTCGTCTACAGACTAGTTGCGCAGACCGAGCTCCCATCTTCTCGAGGTGATACAGTTTTATTTTCTGATGCAAAGCCCCACTTGCGCTACCATAGAAAATACAGGCTGTTCCTACTTGTAGAACCTGGTGCAAGCCTCTCTTCTAGTGATGAAATGGAATATCTTTCGCTCGAGTAACCATTAGACATTAGAAGATATTTTCACGAGTAACCTCCATCAACATCTACAAGAGATGACTTGCAACCCAGAACTAGATGATAAAACACGTTCCTCGGTGTCTACGAACAGATGGTGAGCACAACATTTTGATATTTAATTTATGTTGAATATTATTGAAGCTGACAAGACTCACGTACCTGTAATTCAATACTATTATTATGAATTTTGAGAGTGGAACAAATGACGCCTAATTTCCAACATTATTACTCCTCAGAGTTATGCTTAACATTTACTAGTTCCCCATGATCTACTATAATTCAATCGTATTTTTTCAACACAACTATGAGATAAAGTGAGAAAGATACGAGCAAAAAATAAATAATAATAATAATAATAATAATAATAATAATAATAATAATAATAATAATAAAATGAGAAAGATACATTTCCGTGACCAAAACCTCGAGTTTGATCTTTCGCAAGTGGATCTATCTCTGATAAAAATTTTGTTCCACCAAAAGTTGGGCAAGAATTTTTCGCTATTTCTACAAAATATAAGGCAAACGTTAACGAAAAGCTCAATATACCTTAATGATGATTAAGAAATAAAAAGTCTAGCATAGAAAAAGTCGATTTAAAAACGGTTACTTTGGAGAAGAGAGAAGCTTAAATTACGACACATGAGCTGGCAATTGTTGAGGCAAAAATGCCATAATCATTAATGAAAGAACCATCATTTGCTTCCCTCTTATGTCATAAATTCTCGTAGATTCCATCTCCTGCGCTAGCAGGAAATATACTTTCGCAAGAAATTGCACAGTCTACAGAGAAAAATTTGTTCTATCTTCTCTATCTCTGAAATACTGAGAAGTTAGCATTGCAGATCAAGTTTTGATATTATCCGCAGCGCGTTTCTTGCGACGAAGTTTATATCTTTTACTCAAGAGAGACAGGCATTCTTTGAGCAACAAATGAAAGCGATGCAGACATCTAAAGATGAAATATCTTGAAACTTGACTCTCGGTATGCTTATGAAGTACGGAGAAGCTACATCTCGAACTAGAAGCGTGTTACATTACATCAAGTATAATTAACACTGTATTTCGTAAAGCAATGTAAGAATTTCTATCTTCATGCGAATAAAAGAAATACATATTGATCAAACACAAGGTGCAGCAAAATTATGACACATTTCCAGGTTTATCAAATGAAAACGCAATGCATACCGATCCAATTTACGTTGCCAACTGAAAATCAAACAAAACGAAATTATACGTAAATTGATTGTAATAAGCTCGCCCTTATTAAATCTACAAATGTGTTAGATCATTTTGCCACACCATGCATTTAAATCTTCCCCAAAAGAGTTTCAGAAGCGGCAATTTGATTCTCAAAGAGACAAAACTTAGGAGAAACATGACATAATATCGAGGACCCTCGGGTTCACAGCCAACAGTTGCTTGGTGCTATTCTGTGGTGGGACGCTGGAATGTCTGTCCTCGTCAGAATAGTGACGAGAACAGACTAATACCCAAATGATCTCAGAAATCATCCCGAGTTCTAGAACCAAATTTACAAGATACATTGAAGAACACTCCAGCGTTCCATGAAAACAACATTTCTATTTTTTTTGTAGTTTATACTATAAAAAGCACGGGAATATTCGGACACAAATTTTAATACTAAATCGCTAATAAATATTACAACGACTTAGCACATTTTCTATTGCAAATACTCGTTCCAGATAATGCCTTCGTTATAATTCGTATCTGGATGAAAGTCAATCAATTGTTAACGTCGTGTCAGTCGTGAGAACCGTAAGAGTAACGATACTGTATGATGCTTGACAGTTCAAAATACAGTTGCGCTGTTAATAACGAAGAACAAAGGAGGAGCATTTCATCACAACTAATCACGCGTGAAGCAGCGACTTGCCTCAACAATCAATCTGAGTTACAAAGCAGACAATGAACTCCACACTGCGAAAGCAACGAACAGAGTAGTCGTCACGATAATTATCAACTACCCAGCGCTAAATACACAAGAAATAACAACAATTCCTGGTTGCAGTGCAGCTAAAAGGATGCTTCACACAGGAGATGAATACTGCTAGGATAAAAGAAACGAAGACTATGATTAAGAAAATATAATCTCGATCAATAGGAATGGTGAGCAAAGAATGACCAATAAAAGAATGTTCGGACAGGGACAACCAGATGGAGAAAATTAAAAAGATGAACCAAAAATAGGAAAAATTACCGTGACAAAGAGACAACAATGTTAAAATTAAACAAACATGCCATACAAAAGCATTCATATTTGACAGTATAACTGAAGAAAGAATGAATTATAAAAGAATAATTAACATTAGGAGAGTAAATTTAACTGAAGGACTGCCAGCTTATAATTGCAAGTCTCAGTACCACCAAATGGATCTGTGTAAGAGGCAGCAACTTTTTCAATTGCTTGAAAATTACAGGACAATTTTTAGACTAATTGGTGAGAAACAACTCAAGCTGCACCGCTTGTTCACAAACGCAGCTCTACAACAGCACCAAAGACATGGTTTTTCAAGCTCAGCAACCAGGAACTCGAGCTAGCGAGGGCTTCAACGTGTGACTTCAACCAAGAATTTCAGTAAATGAAACCTGCAAAAATTGGATATAATGGACCGAATTTCGTACCTGCATCTGCCTCAACTTTGCTTCACGATCTTGGACGATATTCTGGTTAAGGACGTGAATTGGAAGTAGCTGAGTGACTTACACGTAAGTTCTAAAATCAGTTTCATTATAATAAATTCGTAAGATAAATTAATCACCAGTAATTATTCTAATTCAGTGACATTGACAGTGATTTACATACTAAACCCACTAACTTTAAACTCACCAGAATATTGTAAAGGCGTTGGTCGTACTAGTTAATTTAAAATTTCTTTACTTAGAATCAATTATTATCATTCTACTTAGAATCAAGAAACAACTCACCCCTTCAACACGTATCAAGTTTCACGTCGACCAATTCAAGCATTCGTTTATTTTCCCCTCGACGCAAGAAATAATATGTATAGACTTTCTCTGTATATTTTCCGTTGACACAAATTTTTAAAACTGGAATCTATCATTAAATAGAGTGCGGCAACACTCAAACATTAGCTGTGCTTCTGGACAGCCACAACAGCACTCACAGATACGGAGTGAAGTTATTAAACTGAAGACAATCTTAATACTGTTATATGAGCGGATAAATTATTATAGAGGCAATTATACTACAAAGCATGAAAAGGATTTTGCTAAAACTTCGATATCAACTAGGCTGTAGAACTCAAGCGCGGATAAAAATAATGATTAAACTGTACATCAAAATTATGAAATAATGCAAATAAAAGTGCTACACAAATGAAAAAGTTACAACTTAGTGGTCTCGCAAGAAGAATAGAGATGAAGTGACAGGGAAGTGAAGGAAGAAAAGCATTGCAATGGAGGGAAGTCATAGCATTTACACAAGCTCTGGTCATTTAGTAAACACCCTAAGCACTTTCTAAGCTATTGACAGCCGAGAGGAGAAAACCCTTTAATAAACTTAGAGGCATTTTATTACAAAATCCTCCTACTAACTTATACATGTACTTACTTTGGTCAAGCGAAACGTAGGGGAACCAAAATTTAAAAGTTCTCATCAAAGCTGGCTCGGGACTTCGGTGCACACTTGCAAAAATAATTGAAGTTGCCTTTGGATGCATTGAACCACACATTTCAGGAATACATTCCAATACAATCTTGCGCATTAAAACCGAAAACTAGGACACTTGACAGGGATTCTATTGATACCAGAACATGAACGTCATCCTTCCAAAGGAGAAGCATGAAAAATTATTGTAACTGCTTGCGCAAAGATGGCCATTTCAAGAGCGAGCTTTAACTGCCGGAAAAAGCAAGTAAACCTCCAAAATGACTGCAATAAAATCGACCCCAGAGCAATGATGTTAATATGTTACAGTATGAGGGGAAAATTAATACAATAGAAGAGGAATTACAGCCCCTTCAGCAGGGAGTAACTGAACTAGTACGTACACACGTTTCTAAATTGACGCGAAGTATTCCCTATCCTTTAGTGATTATAAACGAAAGCGTCATGTGTTTCTTAAATAAATGAAACGGATATCGTTTCGTGTTTCAGATGCTTCAATAAATGCATAAACAGCTTTACAGCAAATAAATTTTGTTCACAAAGACGAGTTGATACGTCAGGTGAAAGCATAAATTTTGAGTAAAAAATCATACACACAAATATAACCATGTAATAAACTGGCCTTGTCCTCCGTCATTGATCCAAAGGAGAAAAATTGGAAGAGTTTAGAGACAATTTGAAGTCATGAGTGTCATCACTAAACTGAATTTGAAGCTGCTGTTTTACAGAGGCAACTCTGATAAATCGTGATTATTTACAACGACGAACAAAAGTTATCAAATAATACGAGAAAAAAACAACTGAATAATGAAACGAAGGTGACGAATTTTCTGTTTTCAAGGAACGATATTAAACCATGCATGACTACGGTGGAAATTATTCTAAAGAGAAAGAAAAAAACATTTGCTATGCCAAAAAGTGCCTTTGTAAGAATGACATCGTGATAGGAGTGAACATGTTTATCCAGACACAAATACTGAATACACTTGTATCGCGCACAGATAATTAAATTATTTGTAAACTCTGTAAAACATAGAGCAGCATTGTCTGCATTATTTGTTCTTGCAACATTATTCTCAGAAGTATTATTCTAAGTAGACTTAGCATCAGCAGACTTAGCATCAGCAGACTTAGCATCAGCAGACTTAGCATCAGCAGACTTAGCATCAGCAGACTTAGCATCAGCAGACTTAGCATCAGCAGACTTAGCATCAGCAGACTTAGCATCAGCAGACTTAGCATCAGCAGACTTAGCATCAGCAGAATTAGCATCAGCAGAATTAGTCTCAGGAGAACTATCCTTTGCAAAAATATATTTTCAAAATTTAACCTTCGGAATGCTTAAAAGCACTCTGGAATACATTCCCTGACAAAAAAAGCACAATGAATGGTTTAGATCTTGAGACGTATATAGAAACATCGAACATTAAAGACACATGGCAAGCATGAAATTAGCAGGCAACCAAAAAATAAAGACAGAAATAAATTTCATTACCCGAAGCGGCGTGAGGAAATTTCACGATTTAGAATACAGCAACACAAGAATAATTGCAACACAGGATCAAGATATTAAATGGAAAGTAGTAAGGCTAAAAGTTTAAGTAAAGATACTATTCAAAAATTGTAAACAAGGTTCAACAGCAAAAGATAAATTCCAGCGTTTTTAGAAATGAAATTAAACAGATATGAATAATGATCAGTAGATATCGATAATAATCAGTAGATATTAATAATGATCAGTAGATTTCAATAATGATCAGCAGATATGAAAAGAAATCTGCAGGTATAAATAATGATCATTAAATATAAAAAATGATCAGTAGATATAAAAATTGGTCAGTGGATATAAATAACAATCATTAGATATGAAGAATGATCAGTAAATATAAAAAATAGTCAGTAGATATAAAAAATGGTCAGTAGATATAAAGAATGATCAACAGATATAAAGAATGGTCAGTAGATATAAAGAATGGTCAGTAGATATAAAGAATGGTCAGTAGATATAAAAAATGATCAACAGATATAAATAACAATGAGTAGATGAAAAAAATGAGTTGACACGAAAAAGCACCTAGCTAACAATAATGTAATTACAGTACATGCGTTTTGAAGCAGACCAACTGTTCAAACTTGTTACCACACACAACACACTCATAACTCGCTGAAAATAATACAACCAGAACATGCTAAAAGGATTAATTACTGTTCAAAACCGTTGCACCATACAACTACCGGCAATGCAAATATAATTATAATAATTTATTATTATGCATAATTATAATAATTATATATGATTATTATAATTCTTGCTCTTCACATGCCTCAAAGTTATAAACTAATTAATGATCCCGTAATTGCTTTCTCTTCTTTTAAATATGCAAAATTTCTCACGAGAAGGATGTAACGGCAGAGGTTAACCTTGCATAATTTGTAAAGTAATAATTAAAACGCTTGTGAATTCGTGACGAATATTAAATATTATAACTTTAATAAAATGATCGGTCGGAAGCACAGTTTTTCCATCTATAATCAAAATATTTTTAAAAATCCTTCATGCAAACAAATTGAAAGGAGTAAATGTTTTAGCAATTCTGAAAATAGAAGAATGAATGAGACTCTTAAAATACAACTTCGTGAACCTTAAGCAAATTGCTACACGTACAAAAATATTGCGTAAATAGTTCTTAATGATACACAAACAAGATACATTACTTTATCTACTCTAAAATCCCCCCACAAGCGAATAAGAAAACGTTTTAGGGAGCGCTAAAAGCATGTAATATGTTTTTAAAATTCTTTAAATTTTATTTTAAATTCCTGCAGTAGAAACATAGCTTTGAAACACCTAAGGAACTTGTCACACAAAATACCGTGTCGTAAGTTATGACTGATTTACGATTGTATGTATCATTCGATATTAGGTCATTTTCATAGCTGCTCATCATTAGGTAGTTGCAACTTTCAAACATATGAAGAGGTCTGTCAATTTCGTACACGTCGACTACCCTACAGCTAAGAAAATTTCTTAGTTCTTAACAGGAGAGAATCGCCGGCATTCACTTGTGATTCTGTTCCAACACACGTTAATGAATCAATATCAAGGCAATTCCATCTGACCATTCATTTGCGTACGACCACTTTCATGTGTCGTCTGAATCTGACCAACTGCATCTGACCATTCGTTAGCGTGTGAGCATTTTGATCTGGTCGTTCGTTTGCATTTGACTAAACATCTTCCCTCACACCAAAGTCAACAAATCAAACGTAGCCTTCTTTCCAAAAGTTCTCACTCTCCAAACTTTGTCTCCACTACTACACGTTCTCAACTTGTCAAACGAGTTAATATTATCAACCTTTAATGCATTTAATGTCTACTTTTAAAACACAACACTGAGACGGACAGAGCAATTAATGATACTGCAATAATATAATTGGCATTAGCTCTTGCAAGCCCATACCATCACAGAGGCCTACTGTCAGTTCCCTGGATAACTTTCCCAAGCATTGGAACTGTAGCGCCCGCGATATTCTTGTTTACTTTAGTTACTCCGGTACGCCAATATTGTCTGTATCACGTTAGAAGAAAATGTAGCGTGTACGTTTTTGTCTTATTATTTAGTTAACCATATGAATAGGATAGAGTGCATGTGTTCAGTATTTGTAAGATGTCCATCCATGGGATTTTGTAATATATAATTCCAATTTGATTTCATCTAGATGTAGCGTTGCTATCCTTGCTTTATAGCTACTCGAGTTGTATTGCAAGACGACTACGTAGTCTGGCATAACCTGCACACGCTTTAACCGACCCACAGGGCGTATTCGCCATACGTATAGCAAGCATGGCCCTAACGGTCTCATTACGGCGCAGAAGCATACCAAACATTTTACAACTGGTGACCCCAAAGTTTGGGACAACTAGTGTCTTTGCGGAGTTAAGCGTCCACTGCTTCTCCGGATCCTAGTCTGTCACTACGATTTCTGCACCTCCACTCGCCTCTCGAAGATCTTAAAGTGACCTGGCAAGAAGCGATTCACGGCGTGAAGGCCGACGGTGACCAACAACACGACACAGTGCACGCGGTTGCCCTTAAGCTTCCGTTATTCTGGACACAGAACCCGCAGGCTTGGTTCGCTTAGGCAGAGTCATCATTTAATATGCGCAACATCACGACGAGCCGCACCAAGCTTGACTACTTGATAACATCACTGCCCTGCGAGCTGATTACGGAGATCACCGACATCATAGCATCACCCGACAGTAACGATCCTTACGGTTCTTTGAAAGAATCTTTGAATGCAAACGCGCGTGTGCAGAACGATCCCTGTAAGAAGAAGCGGTGCGTCGCTTTAGTGTTTGCAGCGATGTAGAGCATACGAATTGTTAGAAAATGGTAGAAAATAGAGCATTGGAGTGGTGAAAAGTGATGTGTTCAGAGAGTTATTCACGGGAAATGAGGCACCTATGGAAAGTAGGTTTTGATAGTAAACGACACATTAATTTAAAGCGAGAGGTTTTTAAATGACAAGTTGCTGGCAAGAAATGAAGAGCCCTGCTGAAAAAAATATTGTACAACTTTTTCTCGCGAAGCTCAAAACCTGAACCTCAGAT
>VCRD01002501.1:13730-30674 GCA_006783055.1 Trinorchestia longiramus | reverse complement strand
AGCTGCACACAACATAGTATAATATTACTATTGCAACAGCTATTCCACATCAGTAAATTGAAGACATTTTTGACTGCATCTTTGAGTGAATATAATACAAATTAATAACAAATTGCAGTAGTTAGAAACCAGACAGTGCTGATAACTCTTTTTACAAGTACATACATTATTTTGTGTAAAATATGATCCGATACACTATTCAAGAAATTATATTTTCTGGATATATAACATGTATCAAATTCATGTAACTACAATAAAAATTACACTTTCTTCCATAATTACTCATTTCTACTCCAATGGCTTTTAAGAAATCATATTAAATTCTGAATGTGCTTCATTGAAAAGTCAAACTGGTACAAAATATGCTTACCACTAAAGTGTAGTTAACAACTTTGAAGTTTTTTGGAGACTGTGTTAGTCTCTTCCTGATGGCACGAGCAGCATCTTTAGCCGTCTCCTCATTGATGTTGATGAGATCACAGATTTCCAAATTCAAAGACCAATCTTCAGATGGCAGGGTGTCACTAGTTGCTTGCTCTGTAATAAGATTCAATTATAATAAACATTACATAAAGTAAGATTTTGGCTTCATTATTAATTAATATTATCTGACATCTTAAATTTTAAAAGAAATTATTAACACATTTCATGATGTGTGAGCCACCAATGAGTTCCCTGAAAAAAATAGATATATTTTTGTTTATTAAAAAAATATGGACTTACACTTTTTGTTCTTTTCAGTGATGCAGAATTTCCATTAAAAGATGGAATTAAACACAGAAATTAAAAACATCATTTCAGGAAACATGTTAGTTAGTATGTATTTGCAAGTAAATTCTACATTTTTACTCAACTGTGACTGCACAAATCTAATTTATAAATCTTAGACTGCATAGCAGTCACTGATAAATACCAAAATACTTAAACATACAACTAAAAATTTATTCTTTTTAGAATTGAGCTGCAGTTTAGAGGGTAAATAAAGGTCTGAAAACACTCCATTACCCTCCCACTAGCCTCACATTAAAAACAAATGCAGGAGTCAAGATTACCTATTGAGTTACCAAATATAATATTGTAGATAATCTTAATATTTCATAATAACATTTTAAGTATTATTAATATCTCAAAAATATTTTACATATTCTTAATATCTCATTATAATATTGCAAATATTTTTAATATCTCATAATTGTATTGTAGATATTGTTAATTTCTTATAAAAATATTGTAGATATTGTTAATATCTTGTAATAATGTTTTCAGATATAGAACATCTATTTTTTCCTACAGAGATACTTTTTCAATTTTAAATCAAATTTTACAACCAAACATAAAAGAAATTCATGGTTCATGCAACTAGGAAGCATACATCATGTTTCACCATATATTATGCTTAGTACTACATGACATACTGACAAGTCAAAGAATGCTTAGCCAAAAATTAGAGCCAAATGTACTAAAATTATTTTCTAGACAACTTATATATAATCAAGAATCCACACATGAAAATTGAGTAACTACATAGCATATTTCTTTATTGAATGTAGTATATATATTTCTGTTTTTCCAGTTATTTAGTAAAATGAGGGTAGACTTCATACCAAAGTAAAACAAAGCAAATGCAGAATGCATGATGATTCATTAAAATATTGGTAACAGCAAACTATCAACTAAAATTAACATGCATCGATGTTTTAACAATTATACCCAACCAATGTTAATAGAAGTTAGCTTACTTCCAGAGGAGAAACAGAGTCCAAACTTCACCTCGCTGATTTACGACAAAGTTAGAGTTTTATCAAAGTCTATACAATAAATAATGAGCTTATATTTTTTAACTCATATTTGCACATAAATTTACTCACCAATTTTCTGTCCAATTGGCGTAGTTAAAGGATTACTGAAGAAAGCCATTGTCGCAAATGACGTCACGCTAGTGTCAAAATCATATGGGTAAGTGTTCGTGTCCTTCTATTCACGCATACGTAAACAACTCTAAAATATTAAAGTGTCAGAGTAAACTTTTACTTTAAACTGTGTAAAAATTTGTTTCTTTTAACATATTGTTATACTTTTTGTTATCTCGTACAGTTTTTTAATATTCTTTTACTTTTTACTAAGCAAAAATCACAGAGAAGTGCCCGAACAAATAATTTCTCTGATAAAGGTCAACCCAACACGTAAAATGTATGACAACTTCAAAGGGTCGAAAATGCTGAGATGGTGTTTGAAATATTTGAAATCCCAGAGAGTCATCTATGAGCAAATGAAAATTTGACGTGTATTTTGCTAATCTGGTAGACTTGACTATCATATATACTACTAATGATGAAATCTATAGATACAATCTTTGCACCAGGGATGAGGATTATTTGAATCCTTGATCGGTTTCTACCTGAACACTGACTATGCATCATCAGTAGTCATAAGATTTTTGCAATTATAATTAAAAACTCAATTAAACGTAGCGTACAATTATACTGTACATTATGATACTATACTGTAAGATATATCAGAAATTCAGTTCTGAAACATCAGTCAAGTTTGAATGATTTTGAATATTTCCAGTTTAATTTTTGAGTCTAATGCTAAAGAATTCTCTACGATCTTGATTTTATTTGTCATTTGTGTTAAGAATAATTTGAGATCGTGCAGGTTTATTCAAGATATTGGATACATGCAAAAAATTAGATACAGCGTGGCCGACTAGAGAGAGTACCCGCCTGCTATGCGGAAGGCTTGGGTTCGTTCCTCGTAGCTATCACGATGTATTTGTGCCTGGCCATTGACAGCTAGAAGAGCATGTTCAGCAGCTGTCACACTGGACACGGCGTAAGCCACACCTGAACCACGCTGATCGACATGCCCCTACGAGCCTCTACTTCAAGCTGCAGCGCAGAGGACAGGGATCTCGCTTGAAGCATTAGTATTTTGAAGACCTTATCAACAAGGACCGTCACTACTTATAAAATGTTAGTATTAAGAATTTAAAAGCCAATGTATGTGTGCTGTATACTTAATTGAAAATAAAGCTCATTTATTTATTTATTTATTTATTTAGAAGTACGAACAGGTTTCTTGTTTAAATGATAGTTGTGTTCATCCATTAAAAAACATTTAGTTTAGTACTGCGGTGTAAAGCTTAAATGTCTCCGAGGAACATATCTACATAGTCAATTTAGGAGGCAGTATTTATGTTCATGTCCACTGATTATGCGATTAGTCCCACATGAGCAGTAATTGCATAAGTGTAATAGGCTGTTTGTGTTAACAAATTTGTTTACAAGTAAACGTTCGCCCATAGAGGAAAGTTTTCCTCTTTTGTGTTAATATCTCTCATAAAATATTGATGAGAGATAGGCTTCTTGAAAGTCATATTTAACCCCACAACTCACTAAAATAATATTAAAAACATGACTTTGACACATGGGGTTGAAGAAGTTCAATATATCATAGAAAATATTCACAATGATTTATTATTATCTTGTAGTTTGAGTCTCTGGACATAATAGGAGCAAAATAAAACTTCAATTACACAAATAGCGTTCCTTAATTCAATGCATGTTATCTCTTCCTACAAACAAAATAATTCTGTCTTTTTGCATGAGCTAAATTTCACCATTATTCATCATATCGAGAACAGATATAAAAGAACATCACTGAATATCAAGAAAAAACACAATGAGACGACACAGTGTCCGAGAAACGGCATAGCAATTTTCAATTCATAGTCAAGCTGATCACAGAGAGGGAAAGAAAAACAATTAGAATAGAATAAGGCAATAGGAACGAGCCGTTTGGCCCATTCTTGGTTCAATACCGAAGTCCCATGAATTAGAATGAGCAAACGGTGAACGTTTTCAGTTTTTCAGAAGACGCAGAATTACATGTTTAGGTATGCAATAAGCGTAGTTTTGTACGACGCTTATTTTTTCTATCAAGCATTGGTAACTAGGCAGTACGACTACGTTACCATGACAACGCATCGCCAGCACGATGAACGTCTAGTAGCACAAAGCAGTAGGTCAGATAGGTGCTCGTCAGCCTCCATATATGAAACTTATATTACTATTTATGCTGCTTTTACTTACAGTGCAAATAAAACGCAAACAGAAATCCTTTGCATCGGACCATGGCAGGCAAAGCGCGAATTGTAGACTACAATCTCCTTGCCCATATCGAAAATTAAAAGAAAATTTTTATAAAGTCCGAATTCAAGCTGGAAAAATATTAGTAGCACAGTATTATAAGTAATTTTTTATTCATCCTTACTTCTTAGTCGGTCACACGAAGTCGATAAATGGCATGACCGTTGGCAGTGTACTATTTTTCAGGAATGTTTCTGCGTAGTATTTTTTCAAATTCGAGTTTTAAAATCTTGTCACTGAATTGAGATCTGATGTCATGGACATGTGCCGTTTTTTCTCCAAATTCAAGCTACATAAATGCAACGCTGGTTACTTTATTCCTACTGTTTTCTATTGTTCCATATATTTTAGTCCTAATCGAAAAGTTCTTTACTTACAGTGAGATGAACGAATTTTATTTTGTGAAGAAGCCTACAAATGCATCCTAATTTATGCACATACTTTCAGTTATATTAGAGTGATTGTTACAAAAATTTGAAGAGTTGTAACTCGACATGGAGGAACTAGATGCAAGTCAGTCAAGAGGCATCGATGAACTCGAAAAAAATTGGGTTCATGATTCAGTAAGTTCTGCAAGCATTAATGCTGTATCGTGTCATACCTAAACTCGATACCGTAAAATTTATAATATTCTACGTGGCATAACTGAAAAATAATGAGGTAGTAGGGAACAACGTGAGATTTTACGAACTCTTGGCATGCACGCAAATGTTGTGTAAAAGATTGATCATTGTATAATCAATTAAAAGAAAGTTGCACGTTAGAATACACATATCGGGTGAGGGATGCAATCGTGATTCGAGTCTATGAAACATATGCATTCAAAATTTCTTGACGAGTCTTCAATGAAAGGATAATATGTTTGATATATGTCAATTATTCTACTGAGATTTTGATCCTTGAACTGTAAATCAATTACTTTGCTTTACTTTTATTTTTTCGTCTATTCGATTCTAATTAACGTTGGTCCAGAGGCACAACATTACTTGAAGCTTTAAAAATATGCTTTGCTAGGGGCTCTTTTTCCTATTAACTATAACAAAAATAAATGAAAAATAGCTTACACGTTTTGAACAGAAGCCTAATTTCTACCCTCATATCTTTATGAATAACGGGACTCATTCGTGTACTGCTGTACGTTATCACTGTGAATGTGTTTGTATCTTGAACAGTTACTGCTTACTCCCCTTGAATGCTACAACTCCTGAAATGCAACACCAGATTTCAACGAGAGCAGTACACGGATTGTGCAAATTTGACGTTTAATTATCGTTTTTAGGAGTCGAATTAGACTGTAAGTTTACTCTCATTTGTTACAGGAGAAAGCTCGCGGTCGCCAGTGGCAAGGTATAGGACCTCTCACCCTCCAAGTACTCGCTAAGGCCCTCATCACTCAGCATCCTCAGCTGCCTGCCCTCACCGTTGACAACGCGAGGCGTGTGTGTGCTCTGCCTCGCAGTCTCAGTCTCATTCTGTCTTGTGAGTGACGTTTCTTGATTTGGGCACTACAAATACTAGCCATGAATTCGTGTGTGCATATAGAGGACTTTGATATTTTACCAACAATACCAGAACAATTATGTTCGCCTTGTCCAGGAATTTGTTGTACCATTGGGGCACTTTTACGTTAAAAGTCTACGGAGAGATTAAAACCATAATGTAATAGGTAGCCATATGAGTTGCAAATTATCTGTCAAGCGTATCTGGTAGGTGGTGTTTCATAATGTACTTGATAAGTACTAAGAATATATACATATTTACGCGAATCAAATATAACAAAGGCATATTTTTGATCAACAAATATCACGCTCTGATCTAATTATTACAATTTATTTTGGATTTTCCATCATTCTCATATAATCTAGTTATTATTCCTGTCCTTGTATTGAGTTTTTCGTAAATTGAATAAACTAAAAGGGAAAAGCAGTGTCATGAGTTGAAACGCACGGTTTTGCAGCGTTGGGCAGCACGGAGTTGCTGTGGTTGTTTCCTAGATTGACGACCCTGGACCTCGCCAATAATTTCGTGTCCCACATTGAAGGCGTTGGCGAGTGCTCCAACCTCACGAGCCTCAACCTCTCCCACAACCAGGTACTGATGTCTCCTGAAAATAACAGCGTGTCCATAAAGTCTCTTTACCATTTCTAATTAAAATGACTTGGTAAATGGTAAAGAGAATTTTTATGGACACCCTGTAAATCGAACTGGAATGAAAAATCGAATTAAATTATTATTGCTGATAACAGGAGCTGCGAGTGTTATAATCTTGCAAACTTAAACGTCTCCCATAATCGGATGTAATGCGCATAAAATTTTATAAAGTCTTTCATTTTAATCCATTTTGTTTACAGTAAATACCTTGAATTAAAAATAGAATAAATTGAAAGTTGTTCAAGTTGACTACAAACAGAATGGATTGAAACGAAAGATTGAAAAAAATCATTAATGCCACATTGGAGTTTCTGAGAGCCAAATTGAAGTCAAATTCATTCCTACGTAAAATATACATAAGCCTGAAATATAATATCGAACTTCTAAATTTCTATCATTTACAACAAAAACAGTAACTATTTTCGAGAACCTTTTAAAATTTTCCGGACTTTTCGCTTCACTTTTTCATTGCATTTCAGTGCACGAATGTACCCTTGCTCGGGTCCACATACATGTATCTAGTTTTATTTTATTAAGTAAATTGAGTTAATGGAAACTGAGTTGCGTTACAAGTCATGACTGTCATGGCATAACTATTAGAATACTTGCCTTCTAAAGTGTTAGGCTGTTTGTTTCATTGTTCATTGGTTGTCTTGCTGCCGCTTTCCCCATCCTCCCATTGGGCTGTTTGCCTCTTCTGAACAGACAAATTTTACGAAATTAAGTTATTGGATTAATACTCAAACTTGAGACTGGACAAGGGATTATTCAAGGAATAATATCATAATTATTCAACTCGAGTGGTATATGAATATTACATACACACTTTAAATATTTCTTCCACTCTGTAAGGAACTCTTGCACTGCTTGCTGACTGCACTGAATTTCATTGCTCCTGAACGAAAGTCCAATAAGCATGAACTCGATTTTGGTTCTTCAGTTTCCAACCACACTTCACGCACAAATTACAACTAAATTATACCGAGCACCGTCAAATTATGCCACGGGTTCGAACATTTCACACTTTGTAAGATTCTTAAGAAAGTTATGCTTTTTGTACAGCTGCGAAATATTTTTTACGACACGTTCTCTTTCAAAAATCCCTGTACTGAATCTTGGAGAATTATTTCCTCATTTCGCCAACAAAAATAATGCTATATTTTAGCCTATTCAGTTCACATTGGATTGTAGGATTTTTTTTAACACGTTTCCTGCGATTGCCTAGCCGGTGCAAATCTTTACTTTGTACACATAGTCCCTAGAGAGCTTAAAAAATTAAAGAACCTAACCTGAGTGACCCACCGGTGGGTCACTTCACAGGAAATGTGTTAAATGTTGTAACCATGTTCCCTGATGCCTTACCCGGCAGCTGAGCAGCTTGGCAGGTCTGTCTGAGCTGCACAAGCTGGAGGTGTTGTCAGTCCAGCACAATATCATAGCTGAAATCACAGCTGAACAAGTCCTCGGTCTCCACAGCCTCCAAGTACTGAACATCAGTGCAAATCTCCTAACTCGTTCACAAGATGTAAGTCTCTGCACAAAAAAAAGGAAGTTTTGGGGGCGATGTAAACTGTTCTTCGTGATTTTGTATTGGTGTATTGAAAAGGGAATTTTGGTACAGCTTAGAAATGAGTCATCCCGAATGTATATATGTTTGGCTACGTGCGTAAACTTAGGTTCTGTAAAATGATTTGCTAACAAAAATGGCAAGTTCTAATCCACGCTTGAACGAACCATTGAAAACTCACAAAAAACCATCTTAACAAATTATGTGTAGTTCATTGGAATTATTCATTACATGGACTGATTACGTACTACATGCACCGTAAAAAAATTGTTTTCCAGTGATAGTCAGAGGTAGTCAGAGGTGACGAGAAGTAAAAAGAGGGTGGCAAAGATAGCCAGAGGTAATATGGATGTAGAGGAGTGCTGTAGTTGTGTGCATCAAAAACACAAGCGAGCACAGTTTTCAACTACTAAGAAAAAAACAACATCACTTACTGGCATTGTCCAAGTCCTTTCTCTTGCTAACTGCTGCAGGGTTTGTTGAACTAAACTTTTAGCGTAATTCTTCATTATTGCCAATAGAAACCAAGAACTCTTGATCGTTGGATGTGTCTGCAGTGCGATGTTAGCCATGAATCTAGTTGTTTTTCGCTGACAGCATTCTCGTCTGTTATCAATGTTCTCGAGACTTATTCTTCGATGATTGTTTCAAAGTAAATATAACACTGGCAGTAAAAGCAAAGATCTCGTTATGTATTAAACGCATCAGATCATCGCCCTCCGTGCGTTGCCAAGCCTGCGAAGCTTGGCTGCAGCTGGTAACCCTGTGACAAGCCAGCAGCCACAGCTGGTGCTGGCTCTGCTGCCCCAGCTGGTGTTCCTCAACGGCGACCGCGTGAACGACCATCTGTTGCTCCTAGCTGCCACTCAGCATCGGTAAGCCATGCGGTGTCACAGTTGGAAAAATTGCAATAAGATAGCAATATGTTAAATTTATAGGACTCAAATATGGACTGCTTCTTTCTTGATGGGATCTGGGGTGAAGAGATGTACTGGGCTGGACAGAAAAGTTAACTAGGTTAGTGAGGGAAATTTTGAACAGACAGAAACTGAAAGGATTTTTTGGTAAACCAAACATAATAGGTAACCATTGTTATTATTAGGCATCTAAATTTGATTGCTACTCCTAGTGCATTTGTTCCAGAAGCACTGGTGAATAGTTACTCTCGTACTACAAATCTTTTCATAAATCAAAATATTCTGTACACACAACTTATTCATGCAATACATTATAAAAGGATAAACATATCAGACTTAATGTACTGGCATGCGTTAAAAAATCCCATAAGTTTGGGAGCTAAATATGAAATATGAAGGTAAACTTGTTAGACTCATGGTTGTACTCTGGTGTTCAATTTTCATTTGCTATTTTCTGCAGGTGCTCAAAAATCTAACAAATTGGTGGTCTTGATTCGTGTGGGAAAGTATCCATGCTATCAAAAATACAGATCCTGCAAATTTTCAATAAAATTCAATTGTTTTATTCCATCACTAATACGTAAATTGTTATCAACTTTTCTTCCGTTTCTGAGCATTTAATTTCATTTTTAAGTAAATTCTTGCGGGCGTAAGGAATTTTCAAATCTATGTGCTCATTCGCTTGCTGTACAAAGTTAATTAAAGTACCTGCACTTCATGCCTTCCATTTAGACACACGGTAAACGCTTGGCTAACGAGCTAATTTTTTACATCACAGTACAGTATTTTATTATTTCTTCATAAGTCACCGATTGTGCTCGTTAACAAAAATGTTGCCTTACATAATAATACACAGTTTGTTGCTTGGTCCGTTTCTGTCACGCTCATATGGATTTATATAGAAGAAAATTCAGTAAGGTAAGGTAAGGTAGGTATTGTAAGCATTGTATTGTGAATACCAAAGGCACATCCTTCAATGTAGAAACTCCTTTGCCAAGCCTGAGTCCGCTGGCAAATCAAACGAAAAATCTTGCAAAAAACACGAGAATTTTCTCAAGTGTGGCTGTACTAGTTAAAGTTTAAAAAACAGCTCGTGTCCCGAGCATCTACTGTACCGTGTTGACATTGGATGTTCCCTCATCTCCATAAGGAATGAAGTAGCGGAAGTAAAGAAAGAAGAGGCGGAAAAAAGAGCATTGGAGGAGATGAAGGAGAAGCAAAGAGCTGCAGCAGCACAGCACCAGCAGGCGGGAGTAGCTGGGCTGGATGACGGGTCTCTGTTCGTTCTGATGATGGATGGAGATGTCGATGTGAAGGTCTTTTTGCGTCTACCTGGAGCTGAAAAGTTACTCGCCAAGTCAGTCAAGAATTGGTTAAGAAAATGAGTTTTTATATCGTCCGTAAAAGTGGTAGCTGTGCTCCTCACAGCAGTGCTTCTCACAGCAGTACCCATTGCAGAAGTAGACCCTTACAGAAGTAGACCATCAGAGAAGTAGACCATCGTTTGGAAGGCCTACAAACAGTGGTTGTTTGGGGGATCAGTTTATCTCTGTAATGTCGCGAAGAAAAGACCCCTGATATTATTCTGATTTCCATCAGCACTGTTTTTCAGTTTAACGACCACCACAGTGATGCACACTTTTTATAAAAAAAACAACCATTTTTTACAAGAGCTTTCAATTATTTTATAAAACTTATAAAGTTATGCACTGAAGACTGTTCTTGCTTACATTCTGTTCTGAAAAACTGCTTAAAACGGCGCTGATTTATTTAAAGAGAGAGATATGAAAATTAAACAGCGCTGATATAATTTCTAGCTGGGTTTGTGCAGGTACGAAGAGCGGCTTAACTGCGCATGCGTGCAAGTGTTCAAAACAGGTATGCAACATGACGAGGACAGACACAAGGAGCTCGGGACAGCAGGAGACAGCCTTCAAGAGGCCTACATGGAAGCAGACATCAAAGCCAGAGCGTGAGTTCTTTAAAAAGACAAACGTGTTTTGCAGAAGATGACTCAGGTTGGGCTTGATTTTTCGACCAAAGTTTTTCTTGTTAAGATGACATGTGATAACTTATAAAATAAGCGTGTTTACGCATTTGCATCATGCTAAACTTAACTATTAGAGTTAGCTGTTTTGGTTGTTCATCAGTATTAGTAATAAAGCAGTAAATTCTGATTAATTCGCTCCGGATACTCACTGTAAACAAAAGCTTTTGATACCCAAACAAGTAAATAAGTTTGCCACAAAAATATGGTCAAATCAAAACAGTCAGTCCTCGCCTTTCCGCTTGCCCCACTTTGTTTTTAAAAACTCAAAGAAATCGTCGGTGGTCCAAATTTTGATGTATCGTCTCTGTTATTTATCGTATCTATTTCTACGAGAGCTAGCTAAATTTTTTGTCAGAGACCATCATAGCTCGCTGCACCAGCACGCTTCTTGTGCAGGTGTCCACATGCTAGGCACTACAAATTCATGGGATTATAACAGCTTCGAATCACACCTTCCATGGCCAATTCCTTATAAAAAGAAACCAGAAAAAATTCTTAGGAAAGATACTTGCACGAACGATCATTACGAGCGTCTCCTGCAAAATTAATCCGTTATAAAAAACAATAAATACGTTAAATGTATCAGTATTGTACTGAAATTTTCCTGAATATGCTGATTTTGGCTTCAGTCAGGTGTTGGCGCTGGAGGCTGGAATGAAGGAAGCCTCGCTACGCCTGGAAGCGCTGAGTACTCAGGCGGAGAAACTCGGCGGTGGAGCTCTAGACGAGGTGACTGTTCTCTTATGCATCTGTGGTACTGGGAAATTAAACTTTCACATTAACATAAAATAATAAAGCTTCTTCAAGGATACCACAGAAATTGGTATAAATTGTTCGACCAATGAGAAGCTAAGTCACATACAAAATGCGGATGTTTTATTTATGTTTTACGTTGTTTTCCTGCGGTAATTCTCATTGTCATACTTCGTTCTACTCTATCTAGACAGCAGCACTGCAAGACAATAATCTTCCTAGGAGATAAAGCACTGGGTTGAATATTTCTTAACAATGAACAAGCAATAAAATAGACCTCCATACTTTCTTAGGCCTCTTCAAGAAGAAGACTCATGTGTGTGTGTGGGCACGTTGAAAGTCAAGTATTTCTCAGAACTCTCCAAGCTTCAAAGTCCAGACTCAGTAACGCTTCTTTTAGTCGTCAATTGGGGGAAGTCTTAAAATCTGTCTTATTATTCTGTAACCTTTAATTTATTATTCGATATTTCCCTTTCGTATGATTCACTGATGCATTCAGCAAGCAACACGTACCACGAGTGTCATCCTCTTTGTTTTAATTCACGACTTCTATTAGTCGGGCATTTTATTAAAGATGTGTAGATGCATTTGAATCCCGATACACCAGCGCACTATTTAAACATCACCGTACATACCAACTGGATAGTGAGCGGAGGACATTCTTTAAATTCTACATTTTTGACAGCTTCACGGAAACCTTTTTCAGCACAATTGTGAGCGCGCTGTGAAAATAACCATTCATATACAGACAGGATCAGAGGACCTGGTGGGGAAGGCGGAGGCGCTGAAGGAGGAGACTGAGGGTCTGCTAGAAAAGGTGGCGTACGACATGCTGGAGAGGGAAGTGGTCCTCGCTGACCAGGTTACGGTGAGTTCTAAACTCAGGGTGCGGCAAAATAATTTCTTTTTTTCAAAGCGCTTTGCTTCGAAAAAAAGGAAGTTGTGTTGCCGCACCCTGTATTTCTATACCTCACTCATACTATGTTCAAAACATCTAGGGATCGCATGGCTATGTAAGAATGAAGTTAGTAAAAGGAATACTCGTAAAGTTATGTAAGATCACGCAGTAATAACTTTGTTTACATGTACTTACTTTGTACTTCTGTACGTACTTTTGCGTTAATGTTATTAAAGAATTTAAACATGCTACTAGCTTTTATCTCAGTTTTTTTTGAGACAGATTCTACGCTTGTTCTCAGTCTTTATGACTCAGATTTTAGACTTACCCCAATCGTTGTGAGAAAGATTCTAAACTTGTCACCAATCTTGACGAGACATTTCTACACTTGTCACCAATCATGACGAAACATTTCTAAACTTGTCCCCAATCTTGACGAAACATTTCTAAACTTGTCACCAGTCTTGTCGAGACATTTCTAAACTGATCACCAATCTTGACGAAACATTTCTAAACTGGTCACCAATCTTGACGAAACATTTCTAAACTGGTCACCAATCTTGACGAAACATTCCTAAACTTGTCACCAATCTTGACCAGACAGATTCTGAACTTGTACGAGTTTTCTGAATTTTTGTGAAAGTGTAATTATTTATCACATTCACTTTCTCTTCCCTATTCATCAAATGTTTTGGTAGGTTCTATTGCGTTGACTTTTATTTGAAATTATTTGCTTGAACTTATCTTTTCAAATCAACAACGTGACATAATGAGTAGTCCAATTATGTTCATTTTCACTCACAACTAATACCAATTAGTTGCCGCCTTACTAATTGACCGTCCAACCACTGTGCATTGATCCCGAAATTTATACAGAGGTTACCAAAACTTCAGGAGTGAACTCATTGCAATAGAAACAATTGCAATTCTTACACTTATGTTATGGCCTCACAACTACCATTATCTGCTGCATGGTTTCTTTCGCTCGAAAACACATCATTAAAAACTTTTCCCGTCTAGGAAGTGATAGAAAAAGCGGACTCGGAGTTGCGACAGATGGTGGATGGATTTTTAAGCACAGCTGGCGCTGAGTTTGTGGAAGCCAGACATCACGCTTACTATTTTTACTGCCAACTGAGGGAATTGGCCGCTAGATTTGCCGATTCTCCTTCCCTCATGACGCTCTTCAGTTCGTCGTTTTCTGACGACGGAAAACAGGATAAAGGTGAGGGTAAACTTCAACAGTCTCTCGATAGAAGTCCTAAGAATTAATAACGAACAGAAGCACGACTAGTGAGTAGGTAGTTGCGAAAGCACTTCAAAAAATAGATATCATGAAAAGTTTAAAAAAGAGGAAAATTATTGACTTGGAATACACATGTTTGAATTCCGGGTAAAATGCACATCAATCATTTTAATTATAGGAAGGAATTTCAGCATTAGTTGAGTCTGAATATGATGAAAACATGAAGAAATAGTTTAAAATTAGCAATTATTGCTATTGAACTGAATGCTTCATACCAGAAATACTCCGAGTGTGAAGTATGAAGTAGAGATACAATACCCAAACAAATTCAAAACCCTAAAGTCATTTTTTTCTTGTTAATAATCGTTGCCTGCGTTCTATACCAAGTTTTACGAAATTCTTAGACATTCAACAAAAAACTGAATTTTTTCCCCTCTGTTGAAAGATTTCATTTATTATTTGAATACATATATAAAAAGTCGATAATTAACCTTTCAGCTCAGGATTTTAGCGTGTACCAAGCATGAATACGATGAAAAATTAGAGAAATAGTATACAAGCGACACGTAATTGCCAAAAAAAGAAAATGCTTAACACCAAATACGTCAAATATGAAGTAATAATACGTTCAGATTGTGTTCAATCAACAAAGAACAGTCAGAATGTGTTTGACAGTACAAAGAGCAAAGTAGAGTACGCGCCGTCATCGGACCTACAAAAAAAGATAGCTTACGGTGTTATTTTTTAACACAGAGAACCTTCTTGAGGCTGCCCAGCGAGTATTCCAGGGCGAAGATACGCTAGCCCAGAGCCAGGCATCCATCCACGACAGACACCTGCACGTCATCAGCAACAGGGAACAGCAACTGCAGCAGCACCTCAACTCGTGGCTCACATCCACCGTACAGGCAATGCACAGGTCAGGTACAACATTCCTGGTTTGTAACCCCTGGCTAGCATCCAATCTAAGGATATGGCGAGTGTAAACCATTCTAACTAAGATTGTTGTGAAGTTACCGGTGATTTTTTACGATGATCGTATTTTCTCGTAACACTTCATGGAAGTTTACGTTACACAGACATCGAAGTTCAGATTGGGAGTCCAGAACCTGAAACTCAAAACTCGTGCTATTCTCTTTCACTGCTTTCTGTTTTAGCTTTTAAATGTAAAATACAGTAGAATTCCTTTAAACCGGCACTCGCAGCTCAAGCTTTATATATTTATTCATGATGTTTTTCTTCTTCAACGACTTTCAACAATTGATATTGTTTTTCTTTTATGTCTAGCGTATCTATGAATTATTTGTGGTTACTTGGGTGATATTAACCGGCGACTGCAAAGCCCCATGGGTGCCGCTTTAAAAGACTTCTACTGTAAATTACTAGAATTCCGTTCAACTCTAAATATAAAGCATGGAATATTTTAGGAGAGTGCAATGTTACCTGAAGTATTTTCTTGCATTGCTCACCAGGCAAGAATGGAGGAGACATCGACTGCGGATACACGAAATCAACGCCATTGCAGAGGAGCACAGACGAGCTTTACAGGCTGCAAGCAGACGAATTTTTGCTGCTGCTGACAGCCCCATCAGCTCTGACAGGAGTTGATTTACTGCTGCTGACAGCCCCATCAGCTCTGACAGGAGTTGATTTACTGCTGCTGACAGCTCCAGCAGCTCTGACAGGAGTTGATTTACTGCTGCTGACAGCTCCAGCAGCTGTGACAGAAGTTGATTTACTGCTGCTGACAGCTCCAGCAGCTCTGACAGGAGTTGATTTACTGCTGCTGACAGCTCCAGCAGCTCTGACAGGAGTTGATTTACTGCTGCTGACAGCTCCAGCAGCTCTGACAGGAGTTGATTCGCTGCTGCTGACAACTCCAGTAGCTTTGACAGGAGCTGATTTGTCAGCAGTAGCGCTGACCAGCTCATGATTTGTAAGAGCAAGTGGTTGATAAGAAGAAGGCAGAAGTGATGTGTTCAAAAACAATCTATTTTAAATGAACACTATTTTAAATGTGTAGAAGCGTATCTTTATGCAGTTTTTTCATCCAATTCAAATCGAACTTTTAACAATAAGAAATTTTTTGGACCGTTGGAGTCATACAGGGACTTGGTGAAAAATGGAAAACTAGGTTTAAGAAATGTTTATTACAAAAAGCTAGCGTACAAGCTTATAAATAAAATTTGGGGAAGAACGAAGACTTTCCGTACATTCAAATATGCTTATTTTGAGAACTCAATATTATAATTGCACTTCCGTACGCGTCTTCAGCTGTATCCAGAATCCTATCTTCCTCAATGATAAATTTTCTTATTGGAACGTTGCTGAAAATTTTTCAAATCAACTCAAAAACTTTCATATGAATAATAGAAAGGACGCACATACGATAGCAGATTTAGTGAAGTGTTCTGAAGGAACGTTACTTTTGATGTGCCCAGGGTAAACCACAAACTAAACGCTTTTCACCAGGCTGAAGAAACGAGAGATCGAGTTTTGTGTTTTTGCTGCATCAGCTTCTGTGACCAGCATCTTCAAATGAAAATATTTCTGCACATCTCGTGTGATGAAACCCCTGACAGAATCTGAAGACAGCATTAGCTGAGCAGCGATTTTCTTGTCCATTTTAGTAGTGAAATATTCGCTCTGCACAGCATTATATTAACAATTGACATTAACTTCAAAACTAGTCACAATCAATACCAAGTGACATAAATGATATTATTTCCTGGTTGCCAGCACAACTGTCTTGCAAGTTTGTATTGTCCCCCTGGTGAAAATTTTTCAAAAATTTCGATCTTTTTTTCAGAAAAAATCTCCACTGGCTTAACGTATAAAAGACGTACAAAATACATTTATTAGGTCATAGAGTCTGTACAGGCTAAAATCTAAAACAATACGATATACTCCTCAAAGTACATAAAACACAACAGAAACAAAGACTGATTTTAACGATCGTCCACTGCATCACTGCGTGTAGTCTTTTAGTATTAGATACTAATTTTATTCCACAGTTTTTATACGTCTTTGAAAAAACTGCCCTCATCGTCTTATCTTAATAGTAATGTAAACAAGCTGAGTATACGAGTAATATATTCTAACTGAAACGCATATTTTTTGTAATACATTGGACGTAATTTTTCATTGTGTGTAAAATTGTAAATCACCGAACATTGTCACGATTGTCATGCAAACAAGAAGTAATTTGTAT
>VCRD01002500.1:76609-86639 GCA_006783055.1 Trinorchestia longiramus | reverse complement strand
TGTATGTATGTGTGTGTATATGTATATATATATATATATATGTATGTATGTGTGTGTATATGTATATATATATATGTATATATGTATGTATGTGTGTGTATATGTATATATATATATATATATGTATGTATGTGTGTGTATATGTATATATATATATGTATGTATGTGTGTGTATATATATAATCTACAAGATTGGCAATTTATGGTATAAGAGAACGGCCATATATGGTTTACGAGAGCAGCCATAAGCTATCGGTGCCTCGAAACTGGCCAGTCCAAATCAATAGATTCTCTCAAAACTCTTAGTCTGAAGTAAAGAAGAGAAGTAGAAAATTCAAGTGGAAGAGGTTCAGAAAACAAGATTAAAGCGACCCTTCGTTTCATGCAAACTTTTTGGCTTCAACTCCTGAAAATTTGAGACCGTTTGAGGACAGCATTTGGAGACCGCGTTTCTGAATTTTTTGCAGCATTCCTCAAAGTAATTCTTCATAAATAAAGCTCTTCTTCGCGTTTTATCTTAAATTTGTATGGCAGAAAACAGATTTTGGTGTGTTGATAAACATCATGAATTTCTTTCTCGGTTTGTGTAATCAAATTTATTTCTGTGAATACGAGTTACGTAGAGCAGCCCTATCAAGTTTTCTTGAATTGCTTTCTGTATAATCGTAAACGTAAAATACCTTATTTTGTAGTCGTGTTTGTCCTGCCTACACCTGCGTCTGCAATCCTGCCTGCACCCGTGTCTGCAATCCTGCCTGCACCTGTGTCTGCAATCCTGCTTGCACCTGTGTCTGTAATCCTGCCTGCACCTGTGTCTGCAATCCTGCCTGTACCTGTGTCTGCAATCCTGCCTGCACCTGTGTCTGCAATCCTGCCTGCACCTGTGTCTGCAATCCTGCCTGCACCTGTGTCTGCAGTAGAATGAGTCACGCTCGTTCAAAAGCCTTGAACAAGAAAAGTCAAGCCGCTTGTCAAGCCAAGCGTCATGTGGATCTGCCAAGTATTTCCGTCGAGTAAACCTGTCTGATGTACGTGCCAAGTGAGCGTACGATGCTCGTTGTAATACTAACCTGTACTACACACCTGTCCAACACGCATGTTTGGTACACAAAAAAGTGTACCTACAGGTATCGTTGTGTGTTCCATAATCTACATCAGAAACAATTGCATCTCCAGTATAAAACTGAACGAATTACTGAAAAATTAATAATACATCTCACCATCTACTGCAGCCAAATCAAACTATATAAATTTTAATCGTATATAGAAAGCTAAGCTGTGCTTGGGTTCCTATTCGAGTACAATCGACGATGAAGAACTCTATGACTACCTTGAAAATATGCTCAGTGCTCCTCAAAAAACGCTAAGTCAGAGGTGATAACGTGCGAACTAACAGAAATGATGGCCAAAAAACTAATAATAAGAAACTTCACGACATGCCAAGCATTAAACTTTTCAGTTAAACTACTCGGAACGTGGAATCAGGAGCTCGAAACCATTGTTTCTGCTGGCCCTGTGAGCACATTCAAAAATCGTCTCGACAAATATCTGATAAGAAATCCTACTGTATTGTAACGTACTGATTCTATGATATATCCCTAGCTCCTGGGGCCTGGGTATGATTAGAATAGAATGAGAATAGAATGAGGCTATAGGAACGAACCTTCTGGCCCATTCTTGGGTCTGATAATTACTTCGATAATTATTCGGTTGTTTACCCAAGTCCCATGCCGTATTTCTAGCAGCGTCAACCATGTCGGCAGCGGGATTCGAACCCGGGTCTTTCCGCTCGCAAGCAGATTCGCTCACCAGTCGACCGGTGCATGTATTTGACTGAAATGCGTGTACGGGACTAAAATGGCTGTGCCTTTACTTTATACTGATGGGACTCGGGTAGCAACACAAGAATGGATTAAATCGCTCGTTCCTATTACCTTATTCTATTCTATTCTATCCACATGAGCCATTGTGTCCACGGGTGTCAGTATACCTACATGTACCAGTGTACTTACAGGGGTTAATGTGTCTGCGGATGCCATTGCTGAATTCTGAAATTTTATTGGTGAAGGGTCTATGTATCACAATTCTAGTGTTTCATTAGTGAAGGGTCTATGTGTCACAATTCTAGCATTTCATTAGTGAAGGTTTTACTTATCACAATTCTTGCCTATATTTTTCTCAGTCTGATAGTCTCGCATGTTAAATTCAGCTGTCACGCATTATTTCACTGTTTCAGGTACGATATCTGCATGACCAGGGGAGTGTGAAATTAAGTTGGATAGCCTTACCATCGGCTGGGATGGTATCCCCAAAGGTAGGAGAAAATAACTCTCACATAAGTAAGCTTCAGGCTACATAAAAGCTACTCTATGATTTTCTGATACTCAATTCATTGCTTGCCTTATGTTCAAATCAGCAACAAAATCAAAATTAGAAATAAATTGGCTCTATGCTTGCCACATAGGAATTTTAATGATGTGATTTGCGAAATTTTTGTTGCGGTCTACGTTAGAATTTGACTATTAGAGCCTGACTTCAACTTGGAATAATAGGTCATATGTGTTCAGTATGGTAAAATCTACAAAAATTTAACGATAGTCTACGGTTATTATTGTATATCCGATGATCAAAGAAAAGTTACAAGCTCTATTACCCTACGTACTTAAACCAGAGTAACACTAAAACACATTTTAACGGTTCTCTAGACAAGTCACAACTTTTAGCTTCGGTGGTGATTGTGTTAGAGTATGAACCTCAATCACAATTGAAGGGTGGACAGCACAAGTGGACTACTTGCATTTTTTCCCACGGGAAAAAATGCAAGTAATCCACTAGTGCTGTCCACCCTTCATATAGTAAACTACTGGATCGTAATCGCCTCTGTCAGCGCTGTGTTAGCGACAGCACGGGAGTGGACTACTTGCATTTTTTCCCGTGGAAAATATATTATATATACCACGGGAAAAAATGCAAGTAGTCCACTAGTGTTTTCCACCCTTCAATTTATACCTTCGATAGGGAATCGTGTTAAAGTATGGACCACAAATAGGAAGGAAATAAATGAAGCTTAGCAACTTAGATGATAGGAATTTGGGGTGACTGTCCACATAATTTTCAGATAAATAGATGACCGAGGAGCATTTTTCCACGGATCTAACTTCGTATTTAGCGAACCTTTCTGCATGCAGGCAACAGCTGCAAATGTTGTCGATCGTGGTGGGCATAGAAACAATTGTTTTTATCGCCCCAATACCCTTAATTCCTCTTGCCTCTCCATCACTTCGCCTTGCTTCCTTCTGTTTCCCAGCATTTCATTCCTACTTTCCGTAGCATCCACATCGACTACCCTTACTTCCCGTTTTCTCTTATTTCTCCTTGCTTTCCCATCGCTCATCTTTATTACCCTTGCTTTCTTCACTGTTCACATCTACTTTCCCTTTGTTCCCCACCGTTCATTATTACTTCCCTTTACCTTCCTGTCGTTTGTCCGTACCTTCCTTCACTCCTTCTTTGTTGACTGGTACTTTTCCGTGTTTTCGCCTATTTATCCTTACTTCCATTCACTTCCCTTTATTTCACCTCGTTCCCCTGAATTTTCCTCTATCACCCTTCACTTCCCCACTTTACTTTCCCTTGCTTCTTTCACTTCTTACTTCCTCACGCTTCCCCTTTCTTCCCCTCATTTCTCCTTGCTTCCTCTCACTTCCCTCACTTTGTCACTTCCCCTCACTTTCATTCACTTCCCCTCACTTTCATTCACTTCCCGTCACTTCCCGTCACTTCCCGTTCACTTCCCGTTCACTTCCCGTTCACTTCCCGTTCACTTCCCGTTCCTTCCCGTCACTTCCCGTCACTTCCCGTCACTTCCCCATCTCTCCTATTTGGCAATCCGCAGCGAGCTTTGCGCTGACGACTCATTGTAGAAAAAGCCCTTCATTTCTACGTGAATTAGAACAATCTATTCCTTGTTTGGATGTGCCAGCGCTCGGGTTCATTTCAACGCGAACATTTAGAGCTAATAATACAAGTGACATCCATTACTGCTCCTGTGCTTCAACGATTTTTACAGGCGAGAATATACAGAAATTCTGCATTCACTTGCAAAGCGACTGCCTCATGAAGCAGTACAGTGTTGTGTAAGGAACTTGTTATTATCGCTGTTATTTTTTTACCTTTTATGTATATTTGTTGTTTTTGCATCGTATACGTCTGTTTATCGTTTACGTGCTTTTTACATTGCGCGTGTGTTATACCTCCTACGTGTGTATTTTGCGTTTGTGTGTGTTTTTGCGTGTTTTTCTACATTCATGTTAACATCATGCGTATTCACGTGTTATTTTTTACCCATGACCTGCAGTTATGTATAAGTTTTTACCTATTACTCGTGTGTTTATAATGAAGCATGAAATAAGTATTGCAGTTTGAAATCCCAGCACTGAATGAAAATTAAATTGAATTGTTCTTGTTTTTATTGGAATACTGGAATGCGAGTTTCTATTTCTCAGGTAATATTTGATTTGTTATGTTGAACTACGCGAGCGGTAATCCTAAATATATTCATTTTAAATAATTATGGCGTTAATGTCTAACTTCTTCAATCTGAATGCTTCGAACGTTAATACTTAATTTTTTTTTTCATTCTGTCTTTGATTGCATTTGTGAATATTTTCAACAGAATAGAAAACACATTCAACGATTAGAGGTGAAAAACTTTGTTTTAAATATCACCCTTCCCTTTAAACATCAGCTGTTGTTCCAGTTGAAATTTGTTTGTTAAAGTAATTTTAATTCATAGATTAATTTTTTAGTTATTTCAATTTGCATTGAGTCACTTTATTCGTTTTATTTAATTTTAGCTTCATTTTGAATTCAGAGCTAAGACAAAAACTTAGCCATTTGTTATCTGAAAACATTGCTCGGTTTTACGATGCAGTAAGAGGAAATTGTTACACGCAACCTCAGTGAACAACACAACAATAAATTCTAGTAAGCAGCAAGGTGAAATTATACGTAATCTTAATGAACTACACAGCAAAAAATTTTAATAAGCAGTAAGAGAAAATTTTTGCATGCCACTGTAATGAACAACCCACGAATAAATTTTACCAAACGTTAAGGTGAAATTGTAGGTATTCTTAATGAACAACACAATAAAAAAAAGCTATAAAAACTGTTTGTAAAAAATATTTCATGGTTAATGAATCCCCATGCTATCGTTACGTGCATAGTTATTCTATTGTGTTATCATTATTTCTACATAATATTAAGTTACTTCATACATAGTCTATCCTTATTTAGTGAGTTTAATTAATTCCAAGAATTAACATACATCATACTCCGTGACTTATTTGGTTTGAGAGAGTTCGAAAGAAAAAATTTTTTTATTTCATTACATACACGATTGTTTCCGTGGAAATTCCACAGCCTAAAAATGATAATATTAAGGATATTTCGATCCATAATTGCGTCATAAGTTTGATTAAATGTGATTATTTTGAAATTATTATCGAGACAAATGCATCAAAGATTTACGAGGAATGATTGTGTTTTGAACGAGTATTTTCCATAAACATATACAGAACTCCCATTCTGTATTTTATCTACCTATAAAATGGTAGATGATACCCGAGGAAATTCTACGGTTTAAAAGTGATTATATCAAGGATTTATGAAATGAAATACATTATTCATTTCAGTTCCAAATAAACCCTGCACAATCTCTATAATCTCCTATAACCTTTTTTAACCTCCGTTAGCCCTTATAAGCCCTTTCAAATACCCCTTCAAATACCCCTCCATAAGTCTCCCATAAACCTCCCGTAAATCATCCGATAAACCCCCACGTAAACATCCTTATAAACCCCCCCACGAGCCCCATGCATCCCTAATAAATCCTCATAAATCCTCTCATAAACCCAGACATACACTCTTAAATGAATCCCCTCATGAATCTCACATAAATCCCGGCACAAACCCTACATAATGCCTCCCAGATAAAGTCCCACTTTAACTCCCACATTCCTCGTAAATTTTCACACAAATCTTCACATAAACCTTACAAAGCCCCACGTAAGCCTCCTCATAAATCTCCATACATTCACACATAAATTACCTCATAAATCGCCACATGGCCCCATATAAACCCTCACATAAAGCCCGACATAGCCCCAAATAAATTCCCCATTATTTCCCACATAAAGCCCCTCATAAACTCCAACATAATCCCCTATAGCCTCCACTATGAACCCTGCATAAACCCCTGCATTATGAAGCCATTTCGGTGTTGGTCCGAAAAGTCGAGCGCGTATCAGGATATTGGCGGGAGCATCTACTCTGCAGTCGCGCCTGCTACTTCATTTCCATGCAACCTGAAGGTCTCAGTGAAAGAAGGCCTTTACTGGCCGCATCACAATCCTTCTATTACGAGGTGGGGTCACAATTTTACTCTGTATTAATTATTGAGCTTTAAATGCCACTCTCAGCCAGGGTTTTTTGTTAGGATTAAGGTCCGTATAGAGTGAGATGATTTAGGTTTAATCCTTGTGTGGTGTTCGGGTCTGTGGGACCCGTTTTCATTTTTACTGCTAACGTATTTACTGTTTGTACTGCTTGTAATTGGGATGAAGGAAGCAGCTGTTGTGTATATTTAACAAAAGTGTTTGATTATGAGACATTAAAAACCATAAAATGCAACGGGTCCACCATACCCACAAACATTGGCTGAATAACAACAATATGAGCACTACACAAGGATTAATATTCACAGCAATTAGAAAATGGTTCTGATTTAGGAAGGAAATAGCGCAGTGACGGCAGTAAGACCATTTAAATGTTCTTCAATTAGAGTCATCGTCGTTAGTGTAACGATTATTTTCCCTATTTGTTTTGTTTTCAGTATTTTTATTTTTAAAAAGTAGTAATTACTACCATCGGAACCATTATTATTGTTATATAAGATATTGATCTTTATATTGGTTATTCGATCCCTTTATCTCAATTTAGACATTCTTATCACCAGAAATTCCCATTCCTGTGGAAATTCCTATTCCTCTCGAGAACCTCATTCCTTTAGAGATTCCCACTCTTGTGGAAATTCCTATTTCTCTGGAGAACACCATTCCTGTAGAGATTCCCATTCCTGTGGAGATTCCCATTCCTGTGGAGATTCCCATTCCTGTGGAGATTCCAATTCCTATGGAGAATCCAATTCCTATGGAGAATCCAATTCCTATGGAGATTCCAATTCCTATGGAGATTCCAATTCCTATGGAGATTCCAATTCCTATGGAGATTTCAATTCCTATGGAGATTTCAATTCCTATGGAGATTTCAATTCCTATGGAGATTTCAATTCCTATAAAGATTCCAATTCCTATGGAGATTTCAATTCCTATGGAGATTTCAATTCTTATGGAGATTTCAATTCTTACGGAGATTCCAATTCTTACGGAGATTCCAATTCCTATGGAGATTTCAATTCCTATGGAGATTCCAATTCCTATGGAGATTCCAATTCCTATGGAGATTCCAATTCCTATGGAGATTCCAATTCCTACGGAGAATCCTATTCATACGGAGATTCCAGTCAACATGCGCAAGTGTATTCCCTCTACTGAGGCTGGAATCTGCTTCCAGCGAGCTGCTGTCTGTCACGCCAGCTACAACGAGACGCAAACCTTCGTGCTTCCATCGGGAACAAAAGACTGACGATCCTCCTTTTATTAAGGTTTCTAGGATCAAGGACATTCAACAGAATAATCGAAAAAATGACGTGTGTGTTAAATTGTGGGTAGCAAAATCACTCAATGTTTAATTTCATTTCAGGCACCATTTATCTTTTAATCAAAAGGGATATCTTGAAGCCATTCAGTATGGACCGTAAGTTACAGAAAATAGGAATCACTGAGAAGCATATGACATTTCTTCTAATTTCTCAGCCTTACGAAATTCCTTTCATTCATTCGTGTTGAGATTCTCAATAAAATTGCTAAACTTTAATGGAGACTCCCACGAATACTTTACCTAATTCCCATAAATAAATACTCGTAATTTTTTAATTTGGGAGTTTTCTGAAATAAGGCAGAACTTTTCATCGACCGAAGGAAAGTACTTGTCTCTTAAACCTGAATATTTATACCCTCACTTCGATGCCTAACTGAATTAAGTAGATGATTGGCTGTTTCAATTCCTAGGTAACTGGTATTCTTAAAAGTCAGGGTAACTGGTATTCTTACCAGTCAGGGTAACTGAACTTCAAAACAGTCAAGAAAAAAAGCAACATTGAAAGTTGATCGAATTCTCAGCTTGATTATATATTTCTAAATTTATTTGCTTGCAGTTTGAGGTGGAATAGTTTATTCCACCTCAGTAGTTTCCTCTTAATGTTATTCTTACCCTACATTGCTATGCATAATTCCTATGAATCTATACTTGAAATATGACTTCTTCCGCTAAACAAACACAATTTATGTCACACTTTTCATTGACTTGCTGTGTCAGAAGTGAACTCTGTAGTGGTTCTATTCATTTTATAACTATATACATATAACATATTTTAGAACCATATACATATAACGTATTTTATAACCATATGCATAGAAGTAAGCACTTGTACAGGGTGTCCCAGAAATAACTGACCCTTTTGATTTGCTAATAAACCAAAAACTATTAAAGCTAGGATATTGAAACTTGTTTTATTCGAAAGAAAAACCTTTTTATGGCACAATAGGATACTTGGTATCCTATTTACGAACCAGCTTGACATTTGATTTTTGCTTCATTGCAAACCCATAATTTTCATCATGTCTTCATACAGTAAAGAACAAAGAATAAGAATTTTGCAAATCTACACACGGACAATGTCAACAACAGAAGTGCAACGTGATTACAGAAATTATTTCAGAACAACAACCAGTCCTTCGAAGAACACAATTAAATCAGTGTAGCGAAAATTTACGGACACTGGAAATGTTAATGATAAACAACGATCTGAAAGATTAAAATCAACTCGAACTGAAGCTGTAATCGAGCGAGTTTCTGCAAGTGTTACAGATAATTCTAAAGCCTCCATCAGAAACGTTCAACTCAATTATCCATTTCCCGATCAACATTACACCGCATTCTTAAAAAAGACTTGAAGTTATATCCTTACAAAATTAAATTAACACAACAGTTATTGCCTAATGATTATCACGGTCATGTTAATTATTCCGAATCTTTTATTCGTTTGTGTGAGGATGCCTCTTTCATCGAAACCGTTATCTTCTCTGACGAAGCTCACTTTCACTTGTCTGGCCATGTAAATAGACATGATTCTAGAATTTGGTGCGATGAAAATACAAGAGAAATTCAAGAAAGGTCGCTGCATTCTCTTCGTGTAACGGTATGGTACGGGATAACTGCTTCCAATGTGATTGGCCCATACTTTTTTGAAAATAATAATGGCGCAACAGTAACAGTTAATGGTGAAAGATACCGAACTATGATTAGTGAATTTCTAATTCCGGAAATTGAGAGACATGGCCTACGCAATACTTGGTTTCAACAGGATGGAGCCACGGCCCATACAGCAAGAGAAACGATGACATTGTTAAATGAGTGCTTTCCAAATCATTTGATTTCACGATTTGGTAACATTCCTTGGCCCCCTCGTTCTCCAGATTTGACCCCATGCGATTTCTTCTTATGGGGCTACCTGAAGTCAAGGGTTTACGTAACAAATCCAACAAATCTGCAAGAACTTAAAAACAACATTTGTTCTGAAATAAGACAACTATCGCCTGATACACTAAGAAGCGTTATGGAAACGACAAAGAAACGAACCCTAAGTTGTCAAAACAACCATGGCCATCATTTAAAAGACATTATATTCAAGACCTAGTTCTAATAAAGCATAAAAAGTTTTTTTTTAATAAAACAAGTTTCAATATCCTAGCGTTAATAGTTTTCGTTTTATTAGCAAATCAAAAGGGTCAGTTACTTCTGGGACACCCTGTATATCTGCTTAGTGCACACAAATTATTGTTTTCGT
>VCRD01002500.1:61734-76593 GCA_006783055.1 Trinorchestia longiramus | reverse complement strand
CAGCAACCAGTTCCCTTAGATTCCAGCAACCAGCTCCCTTAGATTCCAGCAACCAGCTCCCTTAGATTCCAGCAGCCAGCTCCCTTAGATTCTAGCAATCAGCTCCCTTAGATTCCAGCAACCAGCTTCCCCCGACTCCCACAAACAGCTCCCCCAGACTCACCAGTCCCTAATGATGCGTGAGAAAATGCAGAATGACGCCGGAATATTTTCCATGTTATACAAAGCCCTGCATTTCTTGCCCGGAAGAATGAGAGATAAAACGCGATAGCCAGAACCAATGTTACCTCTAGTGTCCTTCCCGTATATGTATATTTTCTACTTCACTTTGCCTCAAAAACTGGTGATGTGTAGAAGTTTAGGTTCCATATTCTTTGTCTATGCAGTTTAAGTTTGCAGTCCATCTTAGTTGAAACTGATGTGCAATACATGTACTGTGTAGTTTGTATTCTGTAGTACACTTTGTGCTCGCTGTGATGTAAAATATTTAGTTGTACATCCTGTGAAATATTAGCGGATTTTCAGTTAGTGAAGTATTAAAGAGAGGTACGGACAATTGAATATTAGATAATCGTACGGCCAGTAAAATATTATTCAGTTATACAGCTACTGCTGTCACTGCAATTATATCCAGTGAGCAGATGCAGTTACACTATTCACAGGATCTTCAATTGTGTTGACATATAAAAAAGTATAATTAATGTAGGGTAATTAAAATGCCTCTTCAAGTGGTCTCATCTGCTGTGTATTAAATAATGTCCTAAGCTGAACAATAATTAGTCCCGTAGAATAATTCATCCTCTCGGAACACGAACCCTCAAAGGAGCAGGATTCAAAAACCGTTCAATTTTTCGGTAACTCTTGTCCCGTTTGTCCCTTTTTCTGCTTTGAATTTAGTTTTTCTCGGTTGAATTTGACGCGCACGAGCGCCAGTCGTCGAAACTTTGTGGCTTGCCTGCTCCTTACGCCAGAAAAACGCGGATGTGAGCAACATGATCCGGGAAATGTCGACCTCAACTTTGATATTAGTCCGTGACTGAGCTGTAAACGTCACGCCGCCTCTGTTGTTCTCGTGGGGCTGGACCAACTTTTTCCTTTGAACTATAAATTAAAATCATTAGCAAAAATTTGCAACTTTGTTGGGCTGAATTGAACACCATGGCTGCAGTGTCGGGCTCCTCTGAATAATGGATTTACTCTGAATGATTATGAGGCCATTGAGGTGACGGAATGTCTGCATTTTTCGTCGCATTAACTCATTAATTAGTGGTGTTAAACAAGGCATCTTAACGAGAATGTCTCATTAATGGAGGCTATTATAATGTTAATGAAATCATGTATGAGTGGGCAGTGTTGTTTTCATTCAATTCTGATGTGCATTTGGGGAATTCCATCACATTCGTTTCTGACTTTGAAAAGAGAATGATAATATACAAAAATATTTTAACATTTCGTACTCTTCACTTGGAAACCCTCATAGATAGATTGAATGTACCTATGGAATACCCGACCTTACGTTTGCGACATACCATGAATGTCGTGGAAAATCTAACCTGGCTACCATTTAGTATAAGGCCAAAGATTTTGGAAATTGAGTTATTGTTTTCGGAATTGCGATTTTCTTCAAAAGCTTCAAAGAGATAATAGAGGATATTTCAGAATAAAATGCTGGAAAAAAGGCCAACATGGATAGAAACGTGTCCAACCGCAAGAGAGCAGCAGCAAGCCTTCGACAGCAAGAAAGACGCCGAAGACTATCGGAAGAACAACGCGAAATGGCAAGACGAAGCAATGCTGCTCGCTAACGAGAAGCTAGAGCTAACTTAACCCTCGAACGGCGTTTGGTAATTTTACGGAATAATGGAGAGCATTATTCATTCTGAATTGTTTATGCACGCTATAATACAAGTGTTCATTGGGCTCTCAGCTCACTCAGTTCTCTGCCTTTCTCTTTCCCTAAGCCGGATCGGCTTTTAAGTTACCGGTGGATGTGGGGAGGGAGGAAGAGACAAATGAGTTGCCAATACGAGATTTTTCAAAAATAAGGAAAAAGTTTCAGTTCCTGGCAGCAAGGAACTCTCTATAATATTGTACATAGCTGACAACACCAATGGAAAAGAAATTCTATGGAAAAGCTGTGAGTTTTCTTAAAATAAATGTGATTGCATAGTATATGATTTATTTCATAAAATCACTTCATCAGTTTGCAGACCCATATTTAACACATCAATTAGCTAGAAAATGTTATTGATACTAATATTTATTGATACTAATCTATGTAGGGCAAAATATTAAAGTGATACCTAATTCCTGCAAGATCAGATACATGCGATCTTGAGACTAGAAAAACGTTTTCTCCCAGTACTATCGACACTTCCTTAATTATCTATCATGATATTATTAAACGTATATTGACGGGCAGACAGTACAATATTGACACTCTTCTTGAAATTGACATCAGTATATCAAGACACAGTTGTGGCACCATGGAGGTGAGATGTCGATTCTGTAATTCTCTCATGTTTATGGGGGAAAAATCGGGTGGGACTCAGGCGAATCCGAATTTTGGCATGTGTTGTAAGTCTGGTATCATGATATTATTAACTGTATATTAACGGGCATTGCACTGGTAATTATAATTGTCATCAAATGTTTCATTTCTTCATGTTCGAGTGAGTTTTTCTTACATTCTTTTTTCTTGCGTTCAAATTTTTTTGTCCTAACCTTGTGATTTTATTCTCCATTTTTGAGCGTTTCAATTTCAATAGCAAGCGTTTGTGTGAATTTTCCTATGTCATTTTTTTGTGTTTTAATTTAACTGCTTAAGAGGTGGCGGGATTTTTCTTCATTCATTTCTTAGAAAGAAAGAAAAAAAATAAAGAAAAATATAAACTGATTTCCAATAAAGTTGAATCCTAGGATCAGTAACCCCCCAGGGTTAATTAAAAAATTAGTTTCAGAATTAATTTCAGTAATATCTGCAAACTGATTTCAGGAATATCTGTCTCCTTTTAGAAATAAACCTCATCAAAAGCGTGTTCTTGGGATAATTCGAAATCAAAATGTTCAAGTGCACTTAACACAGATTGATGCCACGTACGATCATTAAACTAAAAACTGGCCGTGAAGCAAGCACTCAAATTCTCAATTAGGATTTTTACGCTCAGTGAAGTCCGACATTTGTCCATGATAGTCAATTCTCACTTTGCAAGGGCAATTATTCAAAGTAATGTCCTCTTTATGGCTCCCATAAACCAGCACCTGATGTTGGTCTTCAAATGGGCCCATAAAAACGTGCTCTATTCACTCCAGATCAAATCTGACAGGGACCAGCCAAAGAGTTTTAGCATTTAAAAAGTCGACTTGGAAGTTCACGTTTTCTGAGAACGTGCAGAGTTGGATTCTAAATAAGACAAACTTTATAGACTAGATAATGTTAGAATGTCTCCCATTTTGCCTATGGTCAATGGTAAAAGGATTTACCTACTGTATGAACGAGTATACATATGTCCTTATAGTTGAACTTTTCTGACCTCCGTTGTTTAGATCAATCAAGCTAGGGTAGATCAAACTTAACCCTTTACCGTGTCACTGAACCCTGAAGTCCTGTTGGGAAAAGTGCACTACAACAAAAGCTAAGGTGTTTATGAAGCCAGCACTGCACTCAACAGGAGAACACGTTACGGTTCTGCTTGTTTACACGCTGCCCGCAGTGTCATCAGCCAATGAACAGCGTGTGCTTGTGTTCCAATTCTCACTTCAGGAAAACATGTGGTCGGTAAAGGTTTAATTTTCTGTCCTATTTTTTGATAAAAGGTCCACGAATGAGTTACAAATATTTTATCTGTAGAGGCACCATGTTTTCATTCGTGTTAAGAAACTAATGTACGAATAAAATTTGTTTTTTTAGAGCTTAGGAATATCCAAGGTACCCCTGCGTTGCTTATGTAGCCATAACCGTGTTATGCTTGAGGGCCACGGCTTAAGTATGTTCAATAAATTAGTTCTTTAGATTTTTCAAAACTGGTCTATTCTGTGTTGAATGTGAACTTTAAATTCAGTATGTCGTATTTGTTACGACTAATTCAGAATCTGATCTCTAATCTGTAGTGAAGGTCAACTTTAAATCCAATGTCTCATTTTTATGACTAATTTAGTATATAATTCATTTTTAGGAGTTATCTTTTGAAAAATGTAATGTTATTTATAGACTTCATATGACACGGTAAATTGAGTTTCACAATTTTAATTTCCATGGCTGAACTTGATCTGACAATACCAATCCGAAACGAACTAACACAATCTTAAAAAATAAAAATTGTCACCCACTTTCCGGACATCTCAATGTAATTATATCATGTTCTTGGTCCAATATCACTATCTTTTTGAGGACAAAATATATGCAAATTTGTCCCTAGAAAGACGGCCCTGCAGGCAGAGGTCTTCTTAAGGGGCGCTTTTTTCTAGTTCTTATGAAGTCGAGCAAAATTGAATTTGTTATTTTGCATCACTTCTCGGCCACCTTCAAAGCCATCATCAAGATTCGCGAGCTTCAAAAGTTTACGTTGTTTTCCAACTAACCTGATTTAAGATATTGAATACTTCATTCATTGTTGATCGTTAGATAATACTATAGTGTTCCGTAGTGATTACTTTTCTAGAGGTTGTTCATAGAGAAATTTAGCGAAAGCTCGATCAAAAAATTGAGCATACATTTTTCACGCGCGCCTTTTTTATTTCACCGGAGAATAATATTCTAGCTATCATGTTTTCAAAAATCTCATCGATCCATTGTTCAAGAATAGCGTATGCTTGATTAAAAGGTGTGAAACCTGAGTTAGGTATGTAAATACTTCTTTCATAAATACAGTATTTCCATCAATGCTTGCTGCCAAAAATATTTGATGCCATAAATATTAATGCCGTAAGTGTTTATTGCCATAAATGTTAGAATTCTGATAAGATCAATCCAGTGAAATGAACTGTCCTGAAACAAACATCCTGCGTAATACCAGGACTGTTTTTAATAAGTAACCCAAACTCTACAATATAGAGTCTTAAGAAAACTCATTTTATCACGTTGGTCCAGAAAAATATCTGCGTCAATGACGCGACTTAATGAACACAGGTACCTCAGTGACTCCTCATGAAGTTATATGTTGAACCATGGTGTATTTTTGCTCGGTCCCGAACTCGTGTAGAAATTCAAGGACTGTCTCTTGTGTCGGAGTAACTGCCTCTGCCAGCCGCACCTAAATGCGCAATTTTTAATAATTCTTGTACGAAATCGCTTCCATGCAAAATATTTTCGTGTGCAAATGGAAAAAGAATTGATAAAAAATTGTGGTAGAAAGTAGAATGGAAATATAATTTATCTCTTTACTCACGCAGTGGTTTGACTCGTAACTCGGCTATGATACGAAATAGTTTTTTTTCGCTATATTTGTTTGTACAAAAAGTCTACATTTTTATGCAACAGTAATCGAAGACGTAATAATATATGAACCTTTACTCTACATACTTCAACAGAATGTTCACATTGGGTCTTTATCTCGGTATCGAATGTGTTAATGAAAACATACTTCACGCAAAAGATCCACACGAAAAATTCAAAGAAATGTTGGGGATAAACGTGTAAAAAAATTATTTTCTTCTTGACTTGGTTCCATGGGGATGATGAAAGCTACTATACTAGTATACTTTATATCTAGGCCCCGAATATCTTGCTTGCACTATATATCTATGTGACTATTATTCATTAACATATTTTCTTTTACATCTAGGCATCATATATTATATTTGCTGGGTCCTCTACCGATGAGGCTATTTTACTGATGCATAGGCTTTATACAGGGTGCAGCAACATAATTTGCTTTTTCCAGAGCAAAGCACTTCGAAGAAAGGAAGTCATGTTGCCGCACCCTGTATGAGGCGCTCCGTGCCACAAGGGCGAAGACGCCTCTAGCTAAAAAGTCGTTCTCTATGGTGCTGGAATCTGACAGCCAAGCTTGATTTAGCACTTAAACTCCAAAATGGGATCAAGAACAAACTGATTTGTGCGTAATTTAATATCGTTTGGGAATTTCCATTTTGCAAACTCTGTATGGCAATCACTCAAAATTTGTTATTATCTTCGCCGTTGTGGGACGCAAAGCCTCGTATTATACATTGGGAATAAAAACCCGGAAAAAATTCAATGACAAAATCAGCTACTTAAGGTATATTTGATCTGTGAATTTCATGACAGGAGTTACGCCTCAAGCCTTAAACAGCGAGTCTCTGGTGTGACTGTTATATGTACTGTACAGTCAAGCAGGTAAACTGTACTACTGTACAGTTGCAAACAGCAAGTCTCTGCGTTGACTGTACTGTGTGTACTGTACAGTCAAGCGGGTAAACTTTACTACTGTACAGTTGTAAACAGCGGGTCTCTGGAAAAATGCTGGTCCGACTGTTGAATCTGCTTGTAGCAAGGGAGAAATTCGAGACAAAATTGTTTTGGGGAAGTGAAGCGTAGCTAAACGTGATTACATTGAGTTCTTGAAGTAAATTCTGTTTCTTGCGGTGAATGAATATGGTGTAAATGAAGTACTTCAACACATAAAATTCATCGAGTTCTTGCAAGGATTCATCATTGAAAATTAAACCTGTTGCTTTAGATTGCTGAGAACGTAGAGGTTCGAATGTCCAAACGAAGAAGATGGAGGATTCACACAAATTAGAGCAGGATTCAGGATTTTATCCTAAAGGAACCGGCATTTGCCCGTCGGCCCGAGAAGGAGGAATTGTGCCACTCCCTCGCGGAATTCCTCTATGCAAATTCGACGCTATTTTGCTCGGGAGATTTTGTGACGCTAGCGCAAAACACGAGATGGATCTCCATGTCATAGTTAGGGCCCAGGCAGACATTTGCATTTACAGTTGATGAAGGTGGGCTCAACTCTTTCTAGACATGGAAATGAAGACGTGCGCCATGATTACGAAAATCATTGTATGTGATTGTGTTCCGACAGCGCAGGTCACGTAATAAAAGAATAGACATAACGGGAACATAGTTGATGCTACGCGTGACGTTAAAAGAAAGGTAACGGGCATGTAGTTAATATCCTGCGTGACATTATTGTAGAAAAGGCGTAACAAGCGCATAGCTACATATACCATGCGTTATATAATAAAAAAAGAATGTAACGTGCACAAAAAGTTAAAAGCGTACGTGGTGTCATAAAAGATTGAACGTGACGGACACAGAGTAAGCATTTATAACCTGCGTGACATGAAATATGTGCTTGTCTCATAGCTGAACATAGTCATAAATTCTGTAAATTTCACTCTTAACTTGCATTCGATTTTTCTTCAAAATAATTCTCGGCTGACACCAGCATTCATTTTCTCAAGTGCTCCAGTTTCTCAGGTGTCGGAACTTCCTGTTTTCAAAGCCTAACCGAGATTTTTGAAGTTTAATGGAGTACGAATTTTCACCCACATCAAAGTTCTTTTGAAGATACCCCTCCGTACTTGATGACTTTACAACCCTTCATCAATTCATCGATGGCCCAAATGAGGGGACGTCGACAGGTAAGAACTTTTCAAACGTAAGGAGGGGAGCTTTTGAAGAGTTTTACGTCAAGAAAATGTAAACGAAGATGAGGTTTGCATGAATAACGAGCAAGTGCTGATTGCAGAAAGGGGAAATACCTCCTAGCATTGCTAGAACGCATTTCTCATTGACGTATGAAAGGGAATTACAAAGCACTTAAAATTGAATATTAGGAAGCAGCTGCATAATTTTCATCTAATTAGTTATAGACTTTTTGTTGATAAATATACTGAGAGTATCATGTTAAATACAAACGTATACTGCACTTGTAGGCCCTAACCATCTCTAACACTGATGCTTTTAGTAGAATTTTACAATGTAAAAAACTGCAACGTTTAAGTTAATCCGTAAACTTCCTCGTGAGCTTTTAAAATAGCCTAAAACGTTTCTCCCTTCCCCCCACAACAAATTTTTCTTCTTGATTGCTTGTGTATTTGCTCGCAGACTTTACGATATGGCCTATTTTGCCGTGTTTTTGCCGGCAACTGGGCACTTCACCTTCCAGCCTCGAGCGAAATTTTTCACGCTACATGAGATTCAAGCTCGGCATTGCTCCTTGTAAAATGGCTTGCTTCTAAAATGGCTCTCGAGCGGGCACCAAAGTAAACCTAATCTGTTAGAGACGCCGTCGACATCGCGGGGTCCACCGCATCTGGCATCCACGATAACGCACGCGCGCCGGACAATATGGAAGTGCATGTCGTGAATGGTTATGGTGACCAGAGGTAACTCAAACTTGGCCATAAACTCCATGTATTTATCCTGCACTCTCACCCACGTGACCAAAGAAAACCTTAAATTTGCGCGTAAACTTCGTATATTTATCTTATAAAGTATACAGTTGACCAGGAGATACTGATATTTAATGTATCCTGTGTACTATGCGAGTGACCGAGAAAAACCTTGAAATTTGGGTGTAAATTTTATGAATTTATCCTGTGGTTTATACTGGTGAGCGGGATAAATTTAAATTTGGTAATAAACTTTCTTTATTCTGTATACTATCCAGGTGACCGACAAAAAAATGAATTAGGGAATAAACTTACGTGACTCATATTTTTATCTCAATTCGAAACGAAAAAATTGATGTGTAGCAGTGATACCTAGTGCTACGCATTTATTTCTGCCACCATGTATGCTTCGATGCTTATCTCTGCCACCGTGTGAATTTTTATGTTTATCTCTGCCACCGTGTGTGCTTTGATGCTTATCTCTGCCACCGTGTGTGCTTTGATGCTTATCTCTGCCACCGTGTGTGCTTTGATGCTTATCTCTGCCACCGTGTGTGCTTTGATGCTTATCTCTGCCACCGTGTGTGCTTTGATGCTTATCTCTGCTACCGTGTGAATTTTTATGTTTATCTCTGCCACCATGTGTGCTTTAATGCTTATCTCTGCTACCGTGTTTGCTTTGATGCTTATCTCTGCCACCATGGGAATTTTTGTGTTTAACTTTGTCAACATGCAAATTTTCGTATTTATTTCTGCCACCATGGGAATTTTTATGTTTATCTTTGCCACCATGCAAATTTTTATGTTTATCGCTGCCATCATGCAAATTTTATGCTTATCTCTGCAATTATGCGTATTTTGATGCTCATATCTGGCTCCATGCAAGTTATGTTTATCTCTATCACCATGGGAATTTTTATCTGTATCTGTCACCTTGTGAATTTTGATGTCTATTTCTGCCACCATGTGATATTTGTTACGTATCTCTGCCACTCAGCAAAATTTACTTTATTCTGAAGGGGAATAAAAAGTTCTCTGACCGCGCTCGCTCTATAACTGAACTTTCACACTGGATTTTAGAATTTGTTTTAGATTTTGCAAAGTTACTTACGGGGTTCGTACAAATTTCCTGCATAACTTCGAAAACTGAAAGTTTTGGTTAAAATTTTATTTGCTTTCGATGAAAATGTTCGATGTAAATGATTCTAACATAGCTTCAGAAATATTGAGTATCAAGTCTTCATGTAAGCTAGTGTATTTATTATGTTTTTGTACCTTATCACTTTATTATAAACATTGAATTTCATTCCTCAATTATTTTTCCTAGCAGTACAGCAAAAAAATGATCATGCAATTAAATGGAATTATTTTAATTCAGCGCTAGTGGTATATGAAGTTAAACTTATACATGTTCCCGTAATTTATTTGTCTTCACTAACGGGCTGAAATTAGGTGATGCATGAGTCGAAATTAACTTCTCATGTTTAAGTCATAAAAAAGTAAAAATATAATTTTCAGTCGTAAATTACTTCTTTTTAGCATGAACGCTACAAAGCGATGTCACGTTCATAAAGTTCCTTTACAATTAACCGAATTTAATACAAAAATAAATGAAAATATGTATTTTGGACAGTTACTGCTTTCCATATTGAAGCTTTTTTCCTACATTTAATTAATAGAAATTATAATTCGATTGCATATAATCCCACACAAATGGTCCCACACCACGCGTTCACGGGGGAGAGCGAGGGGGAAATGAGGGGGGAAAAGTGTTTGGATCCCTAGATGCTCACATTGTGTTTTTTTCAGTTCCTCAGACACATGAAATGTTGCGTCATCACTAAACCAAACTCGCGTGAGAAATGTTTCTTCCTCAGAAATTCGTTCAATCAAGTTAACTGTAAACTCTTTTCGTCTTGTGTACGTGTGTCATTTGGGTCAAGTGTCTGTGAAAGTAAAATCTTTCCAAGCGTAAGATCGCAACTTCTTGCATAGACCTCGTGCACTGTTGAACGACGTAGCGGCAAAACAACCTCCTTTTTCAAAGCGTTCCTTTGAAAAAAAGGAGATTACATTGCCGCACCCTGTAGCTCTAACTGTCTAGCAGCAGTGAAACTAGAAACCTTTGCTCTAACGAGCAAAAGCTTGCCTTACACAACCCATGGTTTCCTCAGATTCAGGCCCACTTCTCTTTATCCAACACTATCCCTGTCTCCATAAATTTCTTGAGCCATGCACAAATTGACGGACGTGACGATGGATCTTTTCCATACTTAGTTCTGTAGTTTTACTGAGTCTGCGGACTTGGTTTGTTTTAATAAATCACGATACGCGCTGTGCCTTCTCTTCTTAACGAAGTGCCAATTTTTTAGAGGATTCATTCAACAGTGTCTCGGGCTTTTCCATCGCCTAAACCCCTGAAATACTCAAATTCAATGCAGTTAAAAACTTTAAGAGCGACTGAGTATAATAGAAAAAAATCTGATTATGACATCTCAATTGCATTCGTAATAAATTTATTAAATTTTAAATAACTTATTCAAGAAAACATCAGGATTAATTTAAATTATCCAAGATAACTAACAGCATTGCTTTCCTGGCCTGTACAGTCACAACGTGGCCTGTACAGTTGCATCGTGGCCTGCACAGTTGCATCGTGGCCTGCACAGTTGCATCGTGGCCTGCACAGTTGCATCGTGGCCTGCACAGTCACATCATTTTATAATTTGGAGAATCCACGTTCATTCGCACGCATTGGCTTCAATTAGAGGCCAGAAATGAAACCATTTTATGTAATTGCAAAGTGCCGTAGCCGTGATACCCAGCGTTGAATTAATTATTCCAGCATCGTAGAGACCGGCGACTTGGCCTTCTTTTATTCCTTTCTTTTTTGACCGACACGTATTTTCATGCCAGCAATTTCAGGGGCATTAAATACCTAAGGGTTGCTGGCATTTTTTCCATCTGCCGTGTGAAACTTTACAGCTTTAAAAGAGTTTGGTCGTGACAGCGTGAAATGGAGGCAGGAGGTCCCACTATATTGTGCGTCCACTTTTTTTTCTTCTTTTTTTGGGCTCTTTCCTCATGTATCTTTTAGTTTTCTCCGAGAATTTTTTTTGTGAGAACGATAGCGCAGTTACTGAAAAAGTTCCATGGGATTTATCTCTCAAGAGACTAACTAAATTGAGTTTGGCGGGAATTCTAACTTTCTCAGCCATGCTCGATACCAGCACTAAATCCGACTGATGAACGTTGAAAAGAATAACTGAAATTTCTTTGGGAATTTTTAACGCTACATGACATTTAGTTTGAAAAATAGATGCGATTATTTTGTGGGTGTGTGTGTGTGTGTGTGTGTGTGTGTATGCGTGTAATTCGTACGCGCGCTGGATTGGAATTTTTCGTGTTACCTTTAACAAAATTTTATAGTCAACGTTTATATCACTATTTACATACACTGGGTGGTTTCAAAAACTTCGAGTACAAAAAAGCATTAATACGTATCTGTAAAAAATACTCTTCTCAACAATAGGTTCACCAAACCAGCGTCATGAAATGTTTCTAATACACAAAGGTTTTTCCAAACAGCCTGATTATAAGTAATGTTTAATATACATTCACATTTTCTGGAAATACATGTAATATACTGCATATATCAAATAATTTGGTGAGCACAAATGGTCGTCTTGAACAAAATTTACTCGAAAATATTATTATGTTTGTAAGAACTTTTTTGTTTTCTTGGCATAATTTGAGCCATGGCTTATCGTTTCCACTTAAGAAAATGATGCTCAAGAATAACTTGTGGTTTTTGGAAAACCATTTCTTTCAAGGAGTACAATGAAGATCAAAGCTTGTAGTGTATTTCATGATTAGAGTCGCAATGAGTTATTTATTACATGAATTCTGGAAATATTCTTCATAATCCATGCTTTTTCCGTGGTAAGCTTCAAGGCAGTTGATCATGAAGACCTACTCAATAATTGTTCGGTTATTTATTATTTATATTTACGGATGAGAAGCAGCACCAACATTTTCTAGTCATTTAATGTGCTCTACAATGAATCTATTTTACATTTCTTCTGAGTTACTATGCTTGTGCAGGCCATCACTCCTGAGTTACTATGCTTGTGCAGGCCATCACTCCTGAGTTACTATGCTTGTGCAGGCCATCACTCCTGAGTTACTATGCTTGTGCAGGCCATCACTCCTGAGTTACTATGCTTGTGCAGGCCATCACTTCAAGAAACATTTCGTTTGCTCGCTTCCAAGTCTTGTTTGTGCCATATCTCGTAAATCTGTTTGGCAATCCACAAATAATTCTATAAATCAATTAATAATTTGTAATGCATAATTATAGCATTATCTGTCCGAGCTTTACTCTGTGAAATGCATTCCTCCAAAGCAATTTCTTACGCATTTTAATCTAAAATTTTCTCCTACGCATTTTGCTGTAAAAAAATCGTCGTAAACATGGCGACTTATACTCAACTTAAGTGATTAATTCATAAGTTATTACTCACAATTAATTACTCACAGAAATGAAGTCAACACTGAAAGCGTTAATGTCTTGGTTAATATTTGATACCTTCAGTATTAATTTAGACGTGAGAAATTGCATGATTAATGGAGCATCAACGTTGCCCTATATGGTGACCCATGTGCAAACTTGTCATATATGGAGGTCTTAATTTTGTTATATATGAAAACGCATACACAGAATTGGACCACACTCGTCTACAGCGGGCCTAGCTTGTCCGTGTATGATGACACAGACACAGACTTATGCCGTTTGTGGCATCCTTTATTTTGCCATATATGGTAACGTATGAGCACAGTTGGACCGTAAATGGCGCGCACTTTTTGTGAAAAGCAACTGCTCATAAAACCTGCAAAGTCCTCGTGCTGCTAGCCCTAGGACTCAACCTGCCATAAAAAGTAAATTTTCAGAATTAATTCTGAGGAAAACAGCACCTAAGATACTCACTCTTTTTTTTGTGCATGACTGTCTTAGGTCATGATTGATTAAAAAAAAGTTTTTGATGAGATTGTTAAGTTGGAGAGCATAAGGTGAAAATTGTTTAGAAAGGTCGTTAGGTTAGATTGTAAACCTTTTAACGAGCGAATGAACCTGGAAGTCCTTGCAAAAGTGCAGTACAACAAAAGCTAAGGTGTTTATGAAGCCAGCACTGCACTCAACAGGAGAACACGTTACGGTTCTGCTTGTTTACACGCTGCCCGCAGTGTCATCAGCCAATGAACAGCGTGTGCTTGTGTTCCAGTTCTCTCTTCTCCAAAACATGTGGTCGGTAAAGGGTTAAGCAAGGGAATAAAACCGTTATAATTGAGTGCGATTGTTGGGTAAGACATGCAGATGCCTTTATTCTTACTTTCTATTTCAGTAGAATATTTTATGAATGAGCTCTACGAATGAATTATATTTTCATTACTAATTATTCAAATACTAATTATCTCGTTCTCATTCTGTACTTTTTCCTTCATACCTTGAATTCATTTTTACTTCTACCCGTAACATGCATAATATAACAACATGAGGCGCTCCGTGCCACAAGGGCGAACACGCCACCAACTAAAAAATACCGTTTTCGATGGTACCAAAAACTCACAGCCACGCTTGATATTTTCGCCACGGCAGCTAAGTGATACTGTTCGCCGTTCAGGCGCAGCGTTCTATTTAAATAACATGGTCTGATCCCATGTATGCTATTGTATGACGATTACTTAAAACTTGTTTTTTGGCATCTTCGCCGTTGTGGCACTCATATATGCTACTCCACAAGGTAATATGCTTGTGCATTACACAAAATAAATAGATGCACCCAAATCTTTTTAAATTATTATTTATACGAGATCAACTTATTTGTCATTACTACTATCATTAACGATTGGATCCATGAAACATTGCTCCTTATATCATCAAAGATATTTCAAAGATGGGATCCATGATATGCTATCCCTAATATCATCACACGTGGGATCCATGAAACAATATCCCTTATATCATCAAAGATATTTCAAAGATGGGATCCATGATATGCTATCCCTAATATCATCACACGTGGGATCCATGAAACAATATCCCTTATATCATCATAAATGGAATCCAAGAAATATACCTCTTTAAAGCATCAAAAATGGGATCAGGAAAACCTAAAGAGACTTCTGACGTCCAAAAAATGGAGCTAAGCCTCACGTCTCCAATGCTCTAGTTTATTATGATCTTACAGCGCTAGAGGCTCCTATTTTTGATCGAACAATCCTCTTAAGTAAACGATAACTGACTTAAATGAACGACAAATCCCTTCAACGAACTATTCATTTTTTCAACGATCGATAAATCCTACATACGAACGATAAATTTCTTAAATGATAAATTCCTTGGGCGATCGATAAATCCTACATACGAACGATAAATCTTTTAAACGATAAATTCCCTGAGCGATCGATAAATCCTACATACGAACGATAAATCTCTTAAACGATAAATTCCTTGGGCGATCGATAAATCCT
>VCRD01002500.1:26893-61521 GCA_006783055.1 Trinorchestia longiramus | reverse complement strand
ACCACTCGTGTCTACCACTCGTGTCTACCACTCATGACGGGGAAGTCTCAGTCTTTTCTTGTATTGCCTGCAGGCTGTCAATATTTCTCTTCTGTACGTGATCCCATTTTTGTTTCAGTTCATGTCATTTTGACTTTCATAGACAGGATTTATCTTGGAATGAACTTAAACAACGCGTTTGTTGTCTATGCATTATACACGTCCTGTGCTTGGAGCTTTATACTCGTATTTATGAACGTTGAATCCTTAGAGGCCTTTGATTTAATGAAGATTGATCAGTGATGGATGTTAGCTGTTGTTTGATGCACACAGAGAGCCTATGACTGCAAGTAACGTAATGGAAAACACGAGTGAATTAACCCTTCGAATTCAAGCTTGCACATAAGTGACAAATACATCCGTGCCAAATTTTGTTGCGTAGCCCTAACTTGTTCAAATCGTTGACTTGCCAAACTTCGTTTCCCGTAAACATAGAAGTGAGAGCTTTATTCAGTAATGAATTGTATGTAAAAAAATCGCGAGTAATGGGTTTTTACAAACTCTAGTTTGAATTTGTTCATATATGTAAACGCAGTTTACAATGAGAAGTATTACTTTGCGAATAAAAATATTTTACTTTTGAATAACTGCTAGAACTTTGTAGAGCAATAGAAAAACACAAGGAAAAGAAGTAAAGAAAATAAGTGTAATTTCTATATAATCTATGCATAAAACATGATGCAATATTGGTGCTTAAAATGTCTCGTTTAAAAATCCTTATGCAGTAAATATTTTAGCATATAGATATTTAATAGACGGTGTATCTTCATCGCTCTCTGTGTATACATATATCTTTATCGGTGTGTGTGTGTCCCATTTCTCCCAATCTACTAATGAAGAAAAATTATTGGACTGAAATCAGAACGGGTATACATGTATTGTAAACATTGTATTGTGAATATCAAAGGCATAAATTGCGCCATTTTTCCCCGTAATTACCGGCCATGTTATTGGTAGATGAAATACAGAATGGAAGCTCTGTGCGTATTCATAAAAGATATTCAGGTTCTGATAGTAACACAGGTAAAACTAAAAAAGGTATTTCATTTCATAGCTTCTTAATTTTATCACTTTTAAACCGTGGAATTCCCACAGGTACCATCTAGGCAATGTTATCGGTAGGTAAGATACAGAATGGAAGTTTTGCATGTATTTATGAAAAATATTCATTAAAAACACATTAATTCGTTATAAATCTCTAATACATTCGTCTATATAATAATTTCAAATCATTCGAATCTAATCCAACTTTTAACTTAATTTTGAATAGAAAAATCCTTAATTTTATCACCTTTACACCATAGAAATTCAACGGGAACTATCTAGCCTACATATATGATACACAGTGCATATCTGTCTCTCATTCTCTATCCGTGTGTGTCAGTCCCATTTATTTCAGTTAATTGCTGAAGATAAATTATTGAACTGAAATCAGAACGGGGATACATAGATTATAAGCATTGTATTGTGGATACCTAAGGCGCCGGATTGCTATAAAATACGCCATTTTTGTCCGTTAATAGCCTTCATTTTTACACGGCCATGTTATCTGTAGATAATATACGAAATGAAAGTTCAGTTTATTTTCATGAAAAATAATATTTTGAGAGTAATTCGTAGTAAATCTTCAATATACTCGTCTTTATAATAATTTCAAATTAGTCGAATCTAAACCGTAGAATTTCCACGGGAACTATCTGATGAGGAATATAATCGCTATGCCTATTGTTAAACTTCCGGTAATACGACTTAAAAATACATAAAAGCATTCTAAACTGAAAGCATATTAAAGTCAAGCTTCGTTATTTGTCGTAATTGAAGTCATAATTTAAGATTCGAAAAGTTTATATGCGCAGGAAAATGTCAATGAAAATCACTAAATTACGGAGAAATACTGAATATAATCAAGACATAGTCTAAAAAAACTCTACTAATTGTGAAAAACACATATATTGGTGAAAATTAGGGAATTTGAGTGCATACAACTTATTCTTCGTGAAAAAAGCCTCTGGGAAACGATAACGTAAACGCTTTCTATTTTTATCCCACTTGAAATAAATGTTTCTCCAATGAAGAATGTGGGCTGAAAGTTTATTAGAAGTTTTGCTTGCGTTTGCGCTGTTCAGAGTCCACCTCTCACTGCCATTTCCTTGCCTCAAAATGGTCATTCTTTTAACTCGTCCTCAATCAGGAACTTCGCTGACAAGAAAAATCGGAAAAAAGTGAAGGGTGTCAAACGCAGCCGCGGCTTTCTTTTTTATTAAAACTTTCAGTGTTATATCTCAGGTTCTTTCTCATTGAAATTTCTTTTCCCGGCGAAAGATCGTTCGATCGGATAATATCGGTCGAGGATATTACTGAAAATATCATTTAAGAATTGGTTTTTAGTTGTCTTCCACAGAGTTTTACCGCTGCAGGGTTTAAAAATTCTACGGCAAATGCAGTACTAGGCGACAGTTACAGTTGTGTCGTCGTATCGTTGTTGCTATAAAAGATGATTACAAGAAATTGCGAGGCACATAAAATTGTGTTTTGCAATTTAATGAACTCGTATTTCAGAAAATATTACACAGTTATTTACGACTTGCAATACTATTTATGTCATCAATATTGTCGCATAAGGTGTAGTAAATACTCGTTACAACAATACTCATTAGCTGATAAATTATTATATATTATGCACAAATAATGATTGCCTGATGAATTATGTCATACCTTAACTTACATATTATTGAATTTATTTCTATTCATCCGTTCATTTTATTTTTATTTATTAATTTTCTATTGAAGTATAACTCTGAATGCCTTAAATAAAAACTGGAAATCAGCAGTGCTGGCACATCCTTCTCATCAGCAGTGCTGACACATCCTTCTCATCAGCAGTGCTGACTCATCCTTCTCATCAGCAGTGCTGACACATCCTTCTCATCAGCAGTGCTGACACATCCTTCACATCAGCAGTGCTGACACATCCACATCTCTCACTTTCACTATCATTTTTAATAAAAATTTGTGATCGGGTAAAATATTTAGTTTATTCCAAGCATAAGCCTTAAATTTAAATGCAAACACGCAATTTTTCTGTCAATCAATTCGTTTGACACTAAATTTGAAGTTTGCTGTGGACGTCACAAGTTTATTATTTTTTCGACCTGATGCTCGTCACGTTAGTGATTGGTGGATGAATGACTTTTGTCCGTTTTCCAGGCAATGATCGCGACATTTTTATTAAGTCTTTTGATGTACGGATAAATATTATTGTGCGATAACTAAAACACTATAAACTTATTTACACGAGTCGTCTTCCATTCACTATTCGAACATCATGTGACGTTTAAGAAGAAATTTCTAACCAGAAAAAGGTAGTAATTCTCTCTACCTGCATTATGTTGTATGGTTGACAGATATTGTGCAAAGACATTAACATGCTAAACTTTTTTTTCATTTAGTCCGCCAACATCATGTGACGCTTGGGAGGAAACAATTCTCGTAGAAATTAAATAGATTCATGGTATTTCTTCAATATTCTTTCGAAGAAAAAACTGACAAAATGAACACTGACAGTGACACTTCATTCATAATACTTCTAGTAATTTTTTTTAATTATGAGGTTGTGGTTGACATCACATTAATATCATTCAATTTATTATTATTTACTTTCAATTTTGACAATATTAGTTAAAATTTGTTGATGAATATGTTCCGTAAACTTGTCTTGTAGCACAATACTTGTCCTAAAAATTTTTATAATAATGCTCTAGATATATAACATCTATTATTACAACTTACGTGACACTAATCTTTCAGATTCTGTATGAGCACTACACTACACCTTCAATACGTACTCCAAGGAAATGGATTCGCTTACTTATCACAGATATTGTACATTTTTTGACAGATGTTGCCAGTTATATACAGATGTCGCCAGTTATATACAGATGTCGCCAGTTATATATAGATGTCGCCAGTTATATACAGATGTCGCCAGTTATATACAGATGTCGCCAGTTACATGCAGATGTCGCCAGTTATATACAGATGTCGCCAGTTATATATAGATGTTGCCTGTTACACACAGGGTAGGTAGTTCCCGTGGAAATTCCTAGTTTTAGATTTGATTAATTTGAAATTATTATAAATAAATACAAATTTACTAAAGATTTAAGACGAATTATTGTGTTTTGAATGAAAACTTTTCATAAATATATACAGAACTTCCTATCTGTATCTTATCTACCGATAACATGACCGTAAAGAAGAAGGCTAATAAATGAAAAAGGTGTATTTTATAGTAATCAGGCGTCTTGGATATCCACAATACAATGCTTAAACACATGTATACCCGTTCTGATTTGAGTTCAATAATTTTCTCCAGTAATTGAAAGGAAGAAATAGGACGGACACACACAGATAGAGAGATAGAGAGTGACGGAAATACACTGTGTATTGCATTAGTTAATTATGTGTACATAATATCGTACATATACTCGTGTGTGTATTATGTATATGATGTATGTATATCCTGCATGATATTAATTGTGCAGAAGTTGCATGATCCTTGATCCACATATTATGGCGTGAATAAACTCACATTAAATTTGTTGGCTACTTATATGTAGCTTTGTTTCTGAAGATTCAATGGCATCATTGGCGCATCCTAACTAGCGGGAGTTCTTCTAGTTTACGATCATTTCTGTCATGGTTTGAAATATTCTTTTAAACTCCAGGTAACAAACTGATGCATAAATCTCTTTGCCCTTCTAGATACCACTTGGGTTAAAAACGGACGTCACACGTTACTGAAATGCCTGTAGAATTGGAGCTGTTGTGATCAACAATACGATTATAATACCTAACGTGTTCAGAACTTAGCAAACGAGGTCTGAACAAAAGTGATGCTAAATTTTTTGTATATATTACAAATTATTTTTCATCTAAAAACACGTACTACATTTAGCATGATGGGTGGCAATAAGTTGACTAAGATCTGCGTCGTAAAATGAACGAAAATTGGCGGAAAATTACCGATACACAATTTTTTTCAGGACCCTCTAACATTGATACGAATTTAGCGGTTTCAACGAGGTCACCTTTATGTATAAATGAAACGTGATAGTTTTACTTTGAGTACACATCTGTAGCAAGAGTGTACTTCACTTAGGGTACCTCGAAATAGAAATTTTGCAATGAAATGCTTGATTGACTTAGCACTTCATTCCTTGAATCCTCACGTAGTATTTTAATTTGATTTAAGCCGTGGCATATTCGTGTCTAGTTACTTGGTCTTAGTTCGCAATTTTTCCAAGGTTTGAGAAAATAAGAGAGAAGATGTTCCACGTTCTACATCGGTCCACTATATCAAACTACTCTAAATTAATTTTTGCCTATTAACTAATGATAGCTTTTTCTCAAAATTTCTTTACGCTGTGAAAAAGCCAGGTTTTTCCTAGAAGTTCCAGTCGTATTAAGCCATTGCGGCATAATTTCAAATGCATGAATATTAGCGTTGATCTGAACATTTCTTATGACCGGAACATAAATAGAAGTCTGAGAGCTCACTGGTTTCAATAGAGTAATGAAGAATTAGAGTTCATTTCAAATGGGTCGAATTCAATTTAAAATGTCAAGTTCAACTTAAAATATGGTAAATTCAGTTTAATTTAAAATGATATTCATTCCATTTCTACATCTCAATTTACACAAATTTTAAAAATTCATTATCAAGTGTCCAGTTCACACAAATGTTAAATAGTTCATTAATGTGTCGCAATTCATCCAATTTACAAGTATAATTTACATAATTTCACAAGGAAACTTTATTAAAAACAATGAATTTTTAAATGAAATATAATGAAGTGACAATCGGAAATCATAATTTCCTAATTAATTGTGTTAGACGTACATTTATTTAAGTTTTCCTCCACGTTATGAACGAAGTTAAGTATCATGCACTTGTTCAAAAAAATTAAGTTCCTTCGCTCCTGCTCCCTCAGCACCTCACAGTACTCCGCACCAACAACTTTTTGACGGAGTCACTCATTTTTTTACCTTGAGCTTCTAAGTCTCCAACTGTCATGCATCTCTGGATGAGATCATTGACTTCTAATCAACAGAAGCTGGAGAAGCCAGAGAGCGTTGTCAGAGATAATAATCTAAAAATCCCATAAGTTTTACATAAATGGCATTATTAGGAATAAGTTTACGCATAAACCTTAATTATTACCATGAGATGCTAAGGATTAAAGAAGGCAGTCCAAGCTACTGGACTTAATTACCTGACTAAGTGAGGTAAACACTGAAGCTTCGTTATTTGTTGTAATTAAAGTCTTAATTTAAGATTTGAAGAGTTAATATATGAAGAAAAAAGTTAATATAAATCACCAAGATTATTGGGCAATACTGAAATAATGAAGAAATGCTCAAAAAAAAATGCAAGTTGTGAATAATGCAAACAATGATGATGAAAGTTACGAGATTAGAGTGTAGTACCATATTACTTTATTACTAAATGCTCTAACCATCAGTGCTGCGAAAAACGAGCGTACAAATAATATTGAAAAAATACTATTGAATTATTTACATAAACAAGACTATGGCAAATATATTCGCATTTATTTATTCCCACTAGAATCTTGAAAAAGAAGTCATCACGGTAACTCTAATCTTCTGGAGTTGGTTATGCCAGTCTTGGTCTTCTAAATACAGGGTGTGTTAACACATTATGGCAACCCGAATATTCGTCAGGGCTTACCCGCAAATTCCAATAGCAGGGAAGCCCTAATATTAGCCAGTGATTGCTGGTGCCTTCCAATGATAGAACAGCCCTAATATTTACCACTCCAAAGATCGCAAGGCCTTTCAAATAAGAGGGTAGCCCTTATATTAGCAAGTGATGAAAACACCGCCCTAAGAGAGGGCAGCCCTAATATTTACCACACCGGTGATCACTAGCACTTTCAAATGAGAGGGCAGGGTCCCTAATATTGACTCCTGATTACTAAAAGCCCCAGAAATGGCAGTCCCTTAATGAAAGCAAGCTCTAGCACCACCCTCTGAGCTATCGGAGAAGCTTCCAGCCTTTGCTTGTTCAACAAGGCCCTAGTTTTCATCATTATCGGTTCTTTAAAGCGGGCTGAGTGTAGTGCCAGAAACTGTTTTGCCATATTGTGTTCTAAATCGCATTCTCAGAGAGTGCAGTTCCAAAACCAATATCCTGAAACAATTTGATGTTCTTTTTTGTTCCTGCGAAAAGATCTGAAGAAGAAAGTAAAATTGATCTTTGTGTTCAATTCAAGCTTTGGTTTTCATGTTAATTAAAAAACATTGACACGTTATTTTTGCGTGCAGTGATCAACGTAAATTTAACGTTACGTGTAGGCAATATAAAATTGAAGCATACTAGTGCATCACCGATTTTGGCAATGAGGTAAAGTTTGCGACTCAAGAATGAGTTAGCCACAGATTTAAGTCGACACGCATGCGTGCCAAATAGCAGTTACAAATGGAGACTGATCGACTCCAGTCACGGTCAGATATGTTCGTGCTCCGCACGAGTCTAAAGGAGGATCAATGCTCAGTGTTAACGCTACTGTTTTGCTAGCAAAAAATGTTAGGTATTTTGTAAGAGCAGGATTTCACTTATGATACCTGCTTTTTTTACTTCAAATTCAAGTCTATAATCAGCGAGTCCTTCGAAAACACATGCAATTTGTGGAAATTTTTTTAACTGCAACACATACTTGTTCTGTGAAAACGGATGTGATTTACCTTTGATTATACAGTAAGTGAAACAAGAATTTTTTTACCAGTATTTTATCGCACCCATCTTAACAGTTAGTTACCATTAATATTGGCTGCCTGTCAATATCATCGCATGACACGAGAAATGTGTAGAAATTTTGATGATGCAATCAGTATTTAATTTTCACGACATGCGTCTGAATTTTTAATTAAGGTATTGAATCTTAATCTTTAGGTTCATGCCCGACGGCGTGTAAGTTTTTTTAATGTTCGACTTAAACCAGTCAAAATGAAAGATCAGTCGAAATGTTACATTCTTTCATTCTGTTTGAGATTTTTTTGATTGACTGTGTATGACCTGAAAATTAGGAGACAACTAATTGGGGATTTCAGACGCTCTACATTTTTTGATAAATGTCATCCCAGTCAAACGTATTCATTTAAAAAAATTAGCAATATATACGAAAGAACTGAAAAAGATTGATTTAATGAAGAATATCAAGCAAGTAATCCCCATTGAATCCTCCGTCGAATATACGTTGTTATATATTTGTTTTATAAATTACTAGCTCACATGCATGTGAAAAAATTCACGTTTTTTAATGAATTTCTTCATTTCATTTACCAGTCGAGGCCGCCTCTCCGAAGGAGTCTCCTTATTCAATTGAAAAGAGGCTAATAACGGGGAAAAAATTACGAATTTTATATTAATCCTGCGTCTTTGATATCCACAATACAATGCTTACAACACACGTGTACCCGTTCCATTTAGATGTAAAAACTTAGGCTAAGATAAACACTTGATTTCAGTTCCTTAGTAATGTTTGTTTCAAATTAATTTCCTCTGTCTAATACAGCAGGAAGGGAGACAAAAAGTATATTTCTAAATACCCACACGACGGCTTTTATTATGTTGTATACATAATATACTCAATGTTAATTATAGTCTATGTATAGTAGACGATGGAAAAGTCGAATGCGACACTGAAGCTGTTGTCGGCCTGCATCACTGCTAATAAGATCGTAGTCTGGATTCGCCGATTTGTCTTCACGAAGAATTCCGAAATCATTTGATTTATTATCGATTTGTTTGTTCGTATGAGAACTGGGGCCGTTTGTTGGTTGAACCAATTGAGCGGGACATGATTTTATAGTTTTTGTCTTCACTTGCCGTGGAGTTTTCCAGAGCTCGTGTCAACATAACTGCTTCCCACTGCCGTTCTGTTGTATTAACTAGGATCCCAGTTTAAAATGTGGACCAAAAGTCCCTTTACTCTTTTAAAAACTAATTTAGCAAAATTAAATAAATCTGAATAACACAGATTACACATGAAATTAAAGATTAAATCTTAAAGTTTTATGAAGTTTTGAGTGTTGTGATGAAAAGATTGTGTTGACTCAGAAACAGCACTATTATCAGGCAACTCAAAATGACGAAATGCGGCTAAAAACAACGAGCAAGAATAGTGGACAGTTTTTTCGAAGATATTGCATTTTAATTTGTAGTTCTAAGGGAGTTCATGACGAGTATTTAATCAATGAACAAGTCCTTCAAAACATTGCATTGTTGCAATGGCTTCAAGATTCAGAAAATCCTGGTCTACAGCTGATAAGGAACGCTTTAGCACACCGAAAGCAGTATGAAATGCATGTGTTATTGCATTACAAAATGCTTTTGTAATTGCAAAAACGATGTTTTTCAGCAGCTGGTTCCCAGTTTTAGAATTTTAACTGGAAAAGACTTTAGTGCTTGGGATATCCTGGTTTCTTATTAGAATTTGGTCATTATTTCTGGTGTACACGATACCGTCTCTGTCGTAGGCAAAAAGTTGCAGATAGACAGCAGGTAGGCTGCAAATATGTATGAAACAAGTAGGCTGCAAGTATGTATGAAACAAGTAGGCTGCAAATATGTATGAAACAAGTAGGCTGCAAATATGTATGAAACAAGTAGGCTGCAAATATGTAGGCAGTCGGTAGGCAGCAGGTAGGCGTCAATGCTGGCAGTCTGCTTCAAAATTGATGCCTCTTTGAAAGATGGAGACGAATGGTTTGGATGCTTCCTCTGTGCTGGGGGAGTGTGAGGGGAAAACAAGGCTCCCAAAGTGGGGAAAATAAGAAGAATGTCTGAATAATGTGATGTGTCTGTCCTCTTCTGTGCTTGGGGAGCGTGTAGGGAACATTTTGGGGAAATTGGGAATAGAGTGGATGCCCTTCCGGACTGACTAGCAGCTGGGGAAATTAAGGGGAATGTGAGGGTACTGAAACATGTCTGTTTTCGTGCTGGGGAGTGGGGAGGGAAAACATAGCTCCCAGGGGACGGCATTTGGGAAAGAGAGTGATGAAAGTATCATTAACATCACTATTGGATAACATCACAGATTATGTTTGCTTGTTGAGCAGTCGCATCACAAGATCCGAATTTTCGGCTACTGAAATATAAATGTTCTGTCGTATTTAATTTAAGCTGTGAATTTTCATTTCTCATTCAACACACCACATAATTACCTCATACCTGCTGTAAGATTCTCGTGCTAAGCTATGTGTTGAATGTTTATGAGGAATAAAAGCTACATCTTGGAAACCAAATAATAATTTATAATAAGCGAGCAACAATTGATTTTGATAAAGAGGATAAAAATTTAAAAACGTGCAGAATTTTAGTCAAAGCAAGATGCATCTGACGACCAAATCAACATAATTGGCCTCCGACTTTCCTCTGTACTTTCAAGTTAGTTTCTAAACCACTTCTGATCTCGTGTGACCGAGCCGTGAATTTCAGCAAGAATTTCAGCAAGAATTTCAGCAAGAATTTCAGCAAGAATTTCAGCAAGAATTTCAGCAGGAATTTCAGCAGGAATTTCAGCAGGAATTTCAGCAGGAATTTCAGCAGGAATTTCAGCAAGAGTTTTAGCAAGAGTTTTAGCAAGAGTTTTAGCAAGAGTTTTAGCAAGAGTTTTAGCAAGAGTTTTAGCAAGAGTTTTAGCAAGAGTTTTAGCAAGAGTTTTAGCAAGAGTTTTAGCAAGAGTTTTAGCAAGAGTTTTAGCAAGAGTTTTAGCAAGAGTTTTAGCAAGAGTTTCAACATGAATTTCAACAGACCCTAAGAAAGTTACTTAAATCTCTTCAGCAGCATAGACCCAAGGAAAACGTACGCACATCACTTCCCATCAAATTTCCTTCATTCCTTCGAAATTTTCATTTGTTTGGGAGATATGTACACGAAGAAACTGTTCTTAGGTGCCCAGAACACGCACTTTACAACTTGCTTTTACACTCGCAATCTTTCAAGTATGAAAACCTGATCCCTGCTCTGTCTGACTGTCTCTGTGCTTACAATTTACTTCAATGTAACACTTCAGGTGTTACTTCAATGTAACACTTCAGGTGTTACTTCAATGTAACACTTCAGGTGTTACTTCAATGTAACACTTCAGGTGTTCCTTCAATGTAACGCCTGTAAAACAAGAAGCCATGTCAGATCATGGCTGCAAATCATCATGTGACCTATACGTCCATGTCACAAGACACAAGTAAAAAGTTTAGTCATATTTGATATCACTAAAAGAGGCCTGGCAAAGATTTAATGAAGATCCTACGTACTTTCAGAAAAATATTTAATGACTAATCAATTAATATCCTACGTACTTTCAGAAAAACAATTAATGACTAATTAATTCATATCCTACGTACTCTCAGAAAAAAAGTTAATGACTAATTAATTAATATCCTACTTAATTTCAGAGAAATAAAGCAACATTATGTGATGCTTGTGTGTCTGCAATTAATTTCAACGATTTATTGTTACATATTCGATGAAACATTTTTTGAGCCAATCAATCGTATTGTTACAGACATAGACCCATGCGTTGCAACGCGACTCACAAGCAGTGCTGGAATTTATCTTTAGTTGTCAGTAATGAATAACTGATTTTTTCTATTACTTTTTTCTAGTGTTAGCTGCAAATTCAATTTCTAGTCTCTGTAATGTTTTGCTCTTGAAAACCATGTGAATAAGAATGAACTTTAAATTATGTTTTTAATCAAATGAATTTTTGAATGAATGTCGATACCGTAGAATGTTGTTATTTTATCGAGGGGCTTCCGTACAACAGCATATATTTTAATTTTTTACAAAGTCTTAAAGTCTGTCTGTTTTTCTTCGTTGCAAAGTAGACAACGTTTAAAAAATTATGGCGGGTAGTGGTTCTTTGAGAGGGAGAAGATGAAAAGACTGTTTTTTTATGAAAACGATAAGATCTCATACAATTTTATTAAATTACCACTGTTCAAGGATTAAACTAACCATACATTACATGGAAATATAATAAAATTCATAATTTATTCTTTCAATTCTGCTTAAAACCCTTATTTCAGTATATACATTAAACAAATCATTTCATAAGAGTCAAAAGACTATTCGAACGCGTGTTCATCATTCGCTTTCAATAATTTCAAATTAATTGAGATTTTTCTGATGCTGCTCCACACAGCCGAACTGACGACTGTATGTCGTGTGAGTGATCGGAATGTGCGTGCAGGGTCCCATTCTTTGGTACCTAATTTAACACGTTGCCTCCGATTGTCTGATTGGTGTAAAATTTCCCCTTGTACGCATAGTCACTAGAAGGATCTGAAAAAATTACAGAACCTAACCTAAGTGGTACACATACGTACCACTTCGGAGTCAACGTGTTAACCAGCCCTCAAGGACTACTATAGTATAGTATACATGGTATAGTAGTCCTTGCCAGCCCTGTAAGCTGGACACCAAGCATAACTAGATGATGTACATGTACTTCAACATCACCATGATCATAACTCTGAAGCGAGAATACTGAAAACCTTATTTCGTAAATTTTAGTCACATGAAAAAAATAATCATATTCTCATTAAAAATTGTTCTCCAAGAAAAATGTCATGGTATATAATTATACATGCTTTTTAAATTACTTGTATTAGTTGTGTTGTTATTATTTGTTCCCTTTTTAAACTTATTTAAAACAGAACTATTTTGTTCATTGCACTCATTCTCGTATTATTATGATAGTTTAATGAATATCAACATTGTAATTTGGTGTATAATTTTAATAAAAGTAATAAATCCATTGCTAATATTATTATTGGTACTATAATTTTATTAAATTTTATAGGTCCTTATAGAAAAATAACGAGTATCATTATGATTATTTTTAGTGTTCCTGTGAATATAGAAAGTATTGTGTTACTTCTATCACACCAAACGTATTTTTATTTTTAATATTACAGAACCTTCACTTGTATCATAGGTGTTATCATCAAATAATTCTGGACTATCTTTGTGGGAAAAAGTTATGATAGACAAAATAACTAATATGCATGTTTCCCACACGCTTATATAATTAAAATTTAAATAATAAACTGTTAAATGAATCATTAAAACAATAATAAAATATTTGTTTTATCAGGCAATTAAAATTAAAAATAAGAAATTTGATTGTAATTAAAATAAATAAAATTGTATGCGTACTCAAGGAAGTTAATGTTATCATCTCAAATTAAATATATGTAAAAATGCATGAGCTATGACATGCTTTTTGTGGAATCTACGAAATAATTTTTTGAAATTATCATAGTGTTTCGAGAACACGATAGTACATGCAGTTGTGAAAAATAAAAATATTCTGACAAGTTATGATGAATATGTTCTAATACCAAAATTCCTACTTGTATAATAACTAAAATACATGTTATGATGAATCTTTTCTACTACCACAATTGCCTCTACAATATCAATAATAATGACAAACTACCTCAAAATTACTGACTCTTGAATGTTTGATGAGCAATCGAATCTTTGCCTGTTCCGGACTCCATCATTTGGAAAAGTTGAGCAAAATTTGCGTGTGGAAGCCACTTGTAATTTCACGCACGCGCCTGTACTTAAAAGTTTGCTGCTTGAACTTTTAGCAGACTCTTCTTCCTCAGAAAAAAGCCTCCGTTATTTAGAAAATTGCAGCAAATCAGTATTCCCTCTGAGAAGAGCTGCGGAATGAAAGACGTTTGCCTATTATGTTGGACAGACTTTATTTCATGGAAAAATACATGTTCATTAACAAACTTCCGTCATAAAATTTAAAATTGGATTAAATAATTAGAGACAGGAATTTAAGCAAGCTTTAGTTCCCTACAATGTGCAATTTTTCGTCTATCTATTCCTGGTACGGGAAATTACGTGCATTGCTATTCAGGCGCAAAGAATGAAACTCCAAAAATACAAATGCCTTAAAATAAATACTGTATATGCTAGACAATGTTCATATTTGTATATACTTACATTCACCTGGTTTGAAATAAGTTGTATTTTGTTTCCTTGTCGAGTGTCTTGGTACATCCAAATGAAATCACTGGTCGTACAAAAGGCATCCACTCACCCACATATTTTTAAATCGTACGACATTTTTTGTTCAAAATCAAATCGTCGGAAAACGTCATCGTTCACTGAATTTAATTACTTTTATTCATTTATACTGTTCTTTTATTGGAACGCGGCTCACGTTGCTTGAGTTCACGAGAACCCTAAATTACTTTCGAGCCATCGTGAATTTATCATTATTTTTAACCTGAATAAAACATAGAACACGTGTGTGTAGGTACCTTACGGTATTTAAAAACATTTTTTGGGACGCAAAGATATTAAAACCTGCATTAAATACTCAAGTTAATTCTCATAATTAAGGGTTCGTTGTTTGTTTGCCAAGAAGTATTTTTTAAAGTAATCATAACTGAACGCCTTAAATGACCGAGGTTGTGTTAATTTTGCTTTATATTTGCGTTGCTCTCACACAATGAAGACAACGGTAAAATAAGTTGCTGGTCTGAATTGTTATTTTCAACACTATTAAAATGATTGTATATCTGCAGTGGGAGAAAATGCACACAGCTTGTTACTTATTTAACAGAACGTACGATTAAATTTAGTGGCAACATACAGCTGAGGTGTACCTTTCTTTAAGAGCGAGGGAAAGCCGTATACAGTGTAATGATGTTACAGTATAAAAATAATGTTAAGGGTTTCAGTAAGTCCTCAGTGAAATCTACGAAATAGATCCTCAAATATATCCCAGTGCTTTGAGAAACTTTATACGAATGCAAGCCTGGAAATACAATTAGAATTTGAACAGTGTTTCACGAAGCGGTTCTCATACGACAATTCTAACAATAATGACGGTCAAAAATCGTGAAACAGGGATTACAATCCACTAAAATAAAACATAACGCCTCAATCTGGCTTCAAATCAAATAACCGATAGGTCAAGATTCAACTCGTATTGACAAACTGAACTGATTGTTGAATTAGTTCAAGGTAGCAGAAACCTTGTTCGTTGAGGCATCAACAGGTCTGTCAAGGGAAAGACATCGGACCGAACTCCCATGTTAACTGTGGCATGCAATCCCCGTAGAGTTATTGGATCTGTAAGTTCTTGTCAGATACGGATGTTACTGTCAATAATTGATGAGCAAGTCTGAGAAATCGTCAAGGAATGCCTGTAATCCGTAATTACGTTAGTTTTAATTAAACAATAAGGGGAAGCAGAATACAATAGAAACTCGGCATAGCGAAGGCTCCTATTTCCGAAGACGCTTTTTCTAAGGTTTTTTCAGTGATCCAGCGGGAAGCTGTATTTTAATGTTTATTAATGTATTCAATGCATTTTTGATGTTTGTTTTATTGGTTTTTAACCTGTTAACCGTAACTGCGATGTGGCCGCGATGTATCCACACTGTCACTTGAGACAGCGCCTTCAGTTATTTTAAGTGCACAGTGACCAGCATACAGAGATAAACAACCCATGCGTCTACTTATATGCACTGATGCAACTAGAGAACACTTTGCATGAGCTAGTTAAGTGGACAGTGACAGTGAAAATGCAACCTACCAGGGACAGATAACTGAACTCTGACGATTAACAGGTACAAAAATCTTATCTATGAATCGGGAAAGAACCGTGTACATTATTCTTACTCGGAAGTATTTGTTGAATAATGGTTTTATGTTACTTGAGAAGCTTATATCTTTGCACACCTGATTCAATCTCATGTAAAAATTCACTAAGTGCTACATTATATTCCTAATCTAAATAATTTTCCGCATAATTAACTGTATCATTGAAAATTACATTTCCTTAAGTCTCTCAAATGCACTCAATGTCTTCAACAGCATGAGCAAAATTTTCATTCTTCACCTGTACCACGGGTTTTACATATAAAAAATATTTAATTCACATGATATAAAATATTGCTACTTAGTATAGAAGTAGTATTCTATCAAGTTTCTTGGCTAGTTCTTTTTTTGGTACTCGTATTTTTGGAGAGGTTTGTGTACTTTTATTTTCGCACGAGTATTTTTTCACACCTTTAGCCATAGATGTACGAGGCAGTTTTGTAGCATTTTGTTCTAGTATTTTCAGAATTGGATACTCCTCTACTTTTTTTAAATCGTTAACGAAAGTAACAAGCAATTAGAGTTCATTAGTGTCATATATAACAAAATTTTATCAAACGTCGTCGGATTTTATCCTACTATATTGCCGATTTCAATCATAATACGTCACCGTTTTTATCATGCATGTATCCCGATTTAATCAATATATTACCTGTTGTTTTTTGTATATTATCATGTTTTATTTATAATGCATCATCTATTTTGATCATAGTATATCACCGGTATTGATCATAATACCTGGATGCCACTTGTTTTTATCGCAATGGTCCACCTATTTTAATCATACATCACTGGATTCAATCAAAGAACATCACCGGATTTAATCACATTACATTGTCAGTTTTAATCATAATATATCAGTATTTATGATGATACTATAATTATCACCTGTTTCCACAGTACTATACACGAGCATCAACAATCCAAATATCAGAGGAAATAAAGCCAATCAAAATTTCAAAAGATATCTCTTGTGGAAGCACCGAAACCTTCCTGTACTGCACACAGTCCACACAACACTTTTAAATAATTATAGTAGCTCATGAGAACAAACAGCAAAGTGGCAAAGCCTGACGCAAAAATTCCCGTTTTATTGCGTAATCTACGACCGCTGTGACAAAGTTCCATTGCACAACATGAACTTTCAATTTTTACGGACGTAACGAGTTTGTCTCGTAATTTAATGGGGCGAAATTAAAAAAAATCGTAACTTAGTTTGGCGAACTTTGACCTTCATTGATTTCTATTGAGGTTAAATTAAAGAATAAATGTATTAACCTGAACTTTTGTAACGTAAATTATAGGCTCACAAGTACAGTTGGGACAAGGTAATAGCATGCAGCAGGTACAGTTGGGACAAGGTAATAGCATGCAGCAGGTACAGTTGGGACAAGGTAATAGCATGCAGCAGGTACAGTTGGGACAAGGTAATAGCATGCAGCAGGTACAGTTGGGACAAGGTAATAGCATGCAGCAGGTACAGTTGGGACAAGGTAATAGCATGCAGCAGGTACAGTTGGGATGGGGTAATGGCATGTAGGTGCAGTTGGGATAAGGTAATGGCATGCAGGTACAGTTGGGATGGGGTACTTGCATGCAGGTACAGTTGGGATAGGGTACTGGCATGCAGGTACAGTTGGGATAAGGGTCAGTTAGGCAAGGTACAGGCTTTCAAGTACAGTTGGGACAGGGTGCAAATCTACAGATACAAATAAGTGTCAAATGTTCACTACCGATTAGTTTCTTCACAAACTAGTTTCTGTCTAGGGCTAATAAAAAAGGAATTTAGTTTACCAGATCTTTTGAGGACTATAATAAAGAAAAAATGTTTAGAATAGTCTACTCATGCACACAGTGTAATTATATCCTCAAAAAATTGTTTCTGACCAGCAAAATAGAAATTGGTCTTTAGATGACCTGATAAAATGTATCATCTCATTTTAGGTCATGATTACTGATGCTTAGGTTTAATAAAATAAGTAATTAACACGATTTTCGGGTGACTAAGTTTCTGAAAAGACAGTTACATCAAACATCGTTTTGCGGTGCGTTAAAAATCAAAAAATTAAAAACTTCTGAGAATAGATTAATTCAAGACAATTATTTTTTAAATTCTCATGTTCATAAAGCTTACGTGAGATAGAAAACATTGAGTCTAGATACATCCATTTCATTTTATTTACAACTTTAATGTGTTAACTAAATCATATATTTTCCTGATGTAACATTTATTGTAATGGCTCAAGGTTTACGAAAAAACAAACATTTTTTTGAGTTACATATAGCAGGAAAATCTTCCACGAATATTACTTAATGCATAAAGCATAAGAAAATGCTCGTCTGAAAAACGTTAAAGTAGTTCAAAGGCCCTGGACAAGTAAAGAATAGCCTTGGAAAAGGTCGTCCTCAAACTGCCGGAATCTCAAAACTAGTAAAATTTCACACAGAAAAACTTGGAAGAAACCCAAAAGATGCCTCAGAAATGTGGCAAAAAAGAGCAATGTATCCGTCGGAACCGTGTCTACGATTCTCCACAGACTTCAAGACATATCCTTACAAACATAAAAAGAAATGGTCATTATTTGTGAAAACTGTGGACAAACGTTTTGCAAGTCAAAATCCTTCTATCTTGAGTCCGCGTTTGCACGCTACTGAACCTCGTGTTCAGTGGTGAAAAGAAACGTGATATTCAGTAAAAATTAAACTTACGAACTGATAGATCTTGGTCTATGACTGGTGACATAGACACCCGGGTTGTCACTCGACGACAAGCAGACGCGTTAGTGATGGTTTTGGCCGCTATCATTGAAATACGGCATCTGGGCTGTCCTGAAAAGTAAGGTGAAATACGGCAACTTGGCTGTACTGAAAAGTAAGGTGAAATACGGCAACTTGGCTGTACTGAAAAGTAAGGTGAAATACGGCAACTTGGCAGTACTGAAAAGTAAGGTGAAATACGGCAACTTGGCTGTACTGAAAAGTAATGTGAAATACGGCAACTTGGCTGTACTGAAAAGTAAGGTGAAATACGGTATCTGAGCTGTACTGGAAAGTAAGGTGAAATACGGCATCTTGGTTGTACTGAAAAGTAAGGTGAAATACAGCATCTTGGCTGTAATGAAAAGTAAGGTGAAATACGGCATCCTGGCTGTACTGAAAAGTAAAGTGAGATACGGCATCTTGGCTGTACTGAAAAGTAAGGTGAAATACGGCATCTGGACTGTACTGGAAAATTAGCTTTCAACAACGAATCACTAAAATTTGTGGGTGCTGAAGTTGAAACTCAAACAGGAATCTTACAAATCTCTCAAAAATTTATTCATGCTGGTGTAGGTCATTCTGTAAGCGTCTTCAACTTGTTATCGATGCAAACGAGGAAAATATTTACTAAAATGGGTTAATTTGCACCTATTGCATATGTAACTAATATTTTTATAACATTTGTACGGATTTATTCAATGAACATGGGCTCTGAAAGTTGTAATATTTATTGAACACCCTCTATAAAGACGTATATAGTATACTGTAACTGCACAACCTGCCGAATCTATATTCAAAACTTGTTTGTGTTGTTTACACAACATCCCTGTGTCTCGCTAAGCAACTGAACACTGATTCAGTAGCACTGGATGTGAAAATCTACTTTGATCCTGCATTCATGGCTCATTTCCTTTGTTTCTTCTCATTCTCGAACGCAGAACAGAAGTTCTGTGCAGTCTCCCCAGTGCTTCTTCTTTGCCTTCTGTACTCTTTCATGCTTTTGAGAGATTCGCATAGCCTGTTTTTGTGAGTCGTAGTGAGTTATGCTAATCGCGACACTCGAATTTAAACTTTTGTGCAGTAACTTGAAGTTGAAACCATTGGTGAGGTTCACTGTTGAAAACAAGTTACTGAAAAACGCTGATTATAATGTAAATGGGATGGAAATATACATGGAATTCTGCTAGTGCTGATTATTTACGCAAGCCAAATGTCCTACGAAAAAATATTTTCCTTTTGACGCACAGCTCTCACTTATAATATGAATCGTAGTATCCCTTCAATATTCAGTCTGTAGTCAATATCAGTTACAGGATTTAGCCATCATTCCTACTACAGGTGTACGGAAAAATTCTAATATTTTATAAAAAATCTTCATTCTAAAATTGTACCACAGTATGCATATATAATATTTACTTAACTATTGATCGTCGAATTCCACATGTATTTGCGTTATCGTGAGTCCATATAAATAAGAACAAGAACTAAAACTGCAATGATTGGTAGGAGTTCAGAAAAATTATTCAACACGGACCAGAAAGAAGTTGATTGCTCTTCCCATTGAGAATTTCCGAACGCAGCGTTAAATTTGTCATACACCAAATACTATTGCAATTAAATGGAGTCAGTTGTTCGTCTTCTGAGGTATTCTAATGCGCGTTTAAACAGCATTATATTCGTTGGTACACTGAATGATACTGAAATTAACTGAGTTGAGTTTTTACTTTTCCGATACGTTCTAAAACGTGTTTACAATGTTAAATTTATTCGTACACCTAATACTATCAAATAAAATGAATTGAGTTTTCCCTCTTCAGAGACATTCGAGTACTTAAAAAAACTGTTCCCTTTATTAGTCAGTAAGTGCTTATGAGTGAAAGACCAGCATTGTTCTGACAAGTCCCACCCTCATCGAGTAGAATCTTGGAACACAGGCGCAAAACTTGAGTTTTTCTGCTGACGAACATTGCCTGATTTTCCTGGTGCCCCCATTAACCTCGCTCTGCTCCTCATTATCTCCAAAGACTTCCCGGCTCTTCATTTGCAACCCCAAAACAGGATAAAACTCAACGACCCGCTCCAAAAACAACGCGAGGGATTTTCACGACGTCGACTGGGGGAAGGTGCCTTTTACATAGAACCCTCCTAGGACCAGCCCGGCAAAGGACAGTGTAGTTTTACGAAACATTACTTCCAGGGGAATTGTCCTGCACAGTTTCCTAAGCGAAAATTTCAGTCGCATTAGACATGTTACATTTTTAAGAACTTTATGGAATTTGTTTCTGCATGCGATAATTATCCGAAGGAAACTCTGTTTAAACTAGGTTTCCTATAAATGATGTGAGAATTGTAGTTCCATTAGAAGCGACTAATTATTAGAGATCTATTACTACTCACGAAAATTATGCCAAGCCAGGGCTTCAAAATACTTACACTATTAAAAAAATAAGAAACATATGTAAGAGTCTGTAAACTAAAAACCTACTTTAAGCATTGAGAAATATGTATATTTCTTTGTTTTATTTCCCTGTATTTTAAGTTTGGATTTAGTCTATTTCAGTACTGACGATTGAATCTTTAGATTCCGAAAACTTTTCTAAATCTAATTTCCGTGTTTACGTTGGTTCTACTTTTCATCTCACGTGTGAGATTTTTCAGAAATTGACGGTTTAGTACCGTAAATTCTGTTTGGATTATGACCCCTGTTAATTATCATTTGTAATAAAATTCATTTTTAAACTGAATTTCACTTTAAAAAAATATTCGTGTGCCGCATAAGCCAAGTCGTCTTTCAACTGTAGACTAATTATTATTTTGTTTTATTTTGTCATCGAAAAATTAATTACTTAATTATAAACACGAAATGTAGTTTAACAATTTAATTTGAATGTGATACAGCAGTTATTTGTTCACGTAAGCGACAATTTTAAGACATCATTTTTCTTCGGAACGACAATCCGGAACGATTATAATCCAAAGATGATTAGATGGAACGGCTAATGTGGGATAGCTAGTAAGATACATTTATTATAATCAACTATAGCATATGTCCTGTGGAGCACGCTTTGTAAGATACATTCATTATAATTCACAGTAGCCCATGTACTAATGTGAAGCACGCTCTATAAGATACATTCATGATAATTCACTGTAGCATATGTACTAATGTGGAGCGCGCTCTGTAAGATATATTTATTATACATAATTCCCTGTCATACATAGGAATAACAGCATGGTTGGATACAACATGAGCCTTTGACGCTTTAGCGTCTTTGACGTCGCTGATGTTCATAGATTAGGTGTCCACTTTGAGTGACGTCAAGTCTCCATCAATGCAGTGAAGTCCGTAAGATGAGGACCAGGAAACCTGGAATTTAGGAGGCAGAAGCGGACCTGAACATCTTATACGAATGCGCAAGTGGATTCCATCATGGAAATTACCTCGTAATGGATTCAAATAGAGTACATGAATATAAATACTCTGTCATGGACGAAGCTGGTAGAATTTGAATCTCAATGGAGATTTCCGTGTGAATGAAGATTGTGGAATTAAACAACTACTCTCTAAATCATTGGAATGTAGTTTGTCTGTTTCTCATTTTGAGATAAATTCATGGTGTTCGCGACGTTTGAGGTTGTCAAGATGAAGTACAGGAAACTAAATACCCCGAAAGTCATAAAATTACCTCTCAAAATTACCTCTCAAAATTACCTTTCAAAATTAAAAATCAGATGCCTTGAAAATTTACCTTCATTCGGGAAGTTACTGTCAGGGTTTTAAATCGTTGTCTAGCTCTAAGAACCATCTAATTTAGCATTTCTATCAGTTTTTAATGATGTTTGACATTAATTTCAATACTCTTTATTCAATACAGATTTCTAAGTTTCTTACTTTTTTCCACACAACACAATTAGCGATTACAAGGAGAAATGCTCCTTTAACATCATTATCTTCCCCAAGGCGGTTATGTTATGAGCGTATTTACTGATTGGAACACGTGAATTTCTTCCAATGCATCATCTGCAATTGAATTAATTATATCATATATATGTATACAAGGCGAAACTAAGAATAATAAGAAGAGGTAAAAGACGTGCAGACGAATGCGAGACTTCTAACTAAAAGACAGGGTGACAACCTTTAGAAGAATAATCTTGATAAAAGTTGAAAATAGAATCTAGAAGTAATTTTTCAGCCATAATATGAACCCAAATCGTGGCAAAAATACTGAAAAATAGGTCCTCATCGATTTGGATACAGGGAATTCAGTAGAGGTAAGCAGCATTGATACTGAAAAAAATAGTAATTATGAGAGGAGGGGTTGAAATTTCGATCAGTTCTTTCCTCAAAATTACAAATTACAGCCTAGTTACATGAATAAATAAAGTTTTAAAACAGGTGACTGGGTTTCGTGAAGTCTAAAGCGATAAAAAGCGTTTAATCTTTTAAAACGCAAAAACTTGTTCACTTGTAGTGACTTCTGGGGAAAAAAGATTTTCTGCATAAATGTTACCGAAGTGGTGTCAGAAAACTATAAATAAAAGTATTTTCTATAACTTCGAAGAATGATGAATTAAAAACAACAAACGAAGTCAAAATAAAAGTATGAGCTCCACGTATCCCGTGGGGAAAATTGGGAAGGTTGAAGAAAAAAGTATAATTTCAGGCAGTTGAGCACCGGTGAGACCTAAGCTTTAGCGAAGATTTTTAATGCATTTAGAGTGCTGTTTTTTTTGTGTCATGATCGTTCTCCACTTTATTTCAAATATTCAATTGAGACTTCTAAGTTGACGAATATTTTTGTTGTTAATGAACTTAAGGGAAAATGCAAATTTGGATTTCTTGATGTCGAATTTGAACGATTTTGTATCTCAATATTGAAAATTTTTTGGTAGTTGACTCTCGTAAGGTGCAGTCTAGCCTCGTTATTCGTTGTAATTGATGTCACAATTCAAGATCTGAAGAATTTATATGTGCAAGAAAACGACAATACAAATCACAAATATAACGGAGCTGTTCTGAATATAATGAAGAAATGTTCTAAAAACCCCTTCAAGTTCTGAATAATGCGACTAATGATGGCGAAAGTAACGAGGTTTGAGTGTAGTACCGCGGTCTTAATAGTGTACTAAAATTAATTTAGTATTTCGCCGCCGGAGACCAAGTTATTGATGTGTGTCTATCTGTGATTTGAACTTTGACTTGCCGTAGGAACACCTGTTTTTTAGGAACACCTGTTTCGAAAATGTGTGCCTAAGCATTAGAGCGTTTTTGAGAACGGGTTTTAATTTTTGTAATTGGTGAGATAAAGATTTTAGCTTTTAGGTGGACTTTCCTTCTAAAGCTCTCAAGTAACTAGCATCCTAGCCACTTGAATTTTAAAATAATTTTTCTCAATAAAGTTGTTTGTTATTTCGTCATTTATCGGTAGTTGTAGGAATGAAAAAGCTGCTAAAGATTTGTTCAACAATACCTGTGAACTTACCGTGAAAAGTTGCGACGTTTTTTCAATTTTCAGTATAAAAATTATAAAATATTAATCATTTAACGAGAACATATTACTTGTGCATATTGAACAAAGTTTGCATTTTTTAATTGCGTGTTAGGTGGTGAAATTTTAACTAGCGCTTGCCCAAATAGTAATATTCGTGTTATGTGTAAGCAATCTTGAAAGGATTGTGTTTTTAAAACACACTTGACAGCGTTCGATTAAGAGAAGCTAATGAATTCTGAAGAATTATCTTCACTGGTCAGGAACTTGTGATTTGAACTTGGCGTTCATCCCTTATTTGTTAGGGGATGTATTAAAATCGTTGTTGGATTGCACTCAAACTACATAGCAAAGTAATTTTATTTGTTGTATTCTGATATTTGAAGTACGTATTGAAAAATACTAAACACTCGTGAGACTTACATATGAGGGGAAACATTAATTACTGCTGATATACGCATTTATGAGCGAAAATCAATCACTCCTGAAGTAAGCAATTAAAAGGAAGACTAATCACTCTCGAAATATGTTTTATAAAATGATAAATTTTAGAATTAAATGGGGTTTTTCTCTAGAAAGCTGGGGAATCAAAACTGAACGTACGTCTTTAGCTCGTATTTTAATAACAGAAAACAGTATTTTGTTTTAGGAATTATTTCGTTGTCATAACGAAGCTCTGTCAGAGCGCAGTGAAGATTTCGGAAACTTGTACAGAAAAAAATTAGAATTAACTGAATATGTAGACGAATACGTTCGATGCTAGTAAGGCTATCTGCAAAATTGTTGGTGCTTTCAACTCATCACAACTATTCTAGAAATTCTAGAATCAGCCGTGGGAGGCGGGAGTACTAGGAATCCTCTCTTATTCTATGAGATTGAACAACTAGTAGATGCTAGCATTCTGGCTTCACTTTCACGTCGGAGGTGTATTTTTTCATGTTATCTATTTTTTATTACAAACATTAATTTAAAACGAGCTTGGTAACTTCAGATCTCTCGTAGCACCCGACACAAAAAGGCCAATTTTTGCAACATTTCTCTTCCTCGGAAATTCAAGTGCTTAAATTTCGTACCAGGAGAAACAATGTCAGACCTAAAACATTCAACACTTGAAAACTATTGATGAATGAACTCTCTTGTCGCCCATTTTTGTCATTTGAGTGCTTGGTCCAACAAAAGCCAACGACTCATTTTTCTCGAGGGAAAGTCGCGAGCGTTTCCGTCAATTCTAGCGAAGTTTCCCCTAGAGCGCGCGGCTTCTCTCTACCCCGCAGAGCATCTTAGGCCTTCCTACACCACAATGCAATTAGCAACTCCGGCAAATCCTTGGGTGTGGAGAAATCTCTTTACAGTCTACCACATCCAAGCTTTATTACTGAATCATCGTATATTTTCGTAAATTTTCGTCCGTTTTTGCAAAATATCGAAATGAAAGAAATTTTGCTGTAACATAACTGAAAGTTTATAAAACGACTAGACCGTTCCCGTTGAAATTTTACGCTTAAGATTTGAGTAATTTGAAATTATGATAAAGAAGAATGTTTTAAGCGTTATTTGGTTTTCAATGACTATTTTTCATGAATAGATACAGAACTTCCATTCTGTATTGTATCTACCGTGTAGGAGGAGAAAGCTTATAACGGAAAAAGTGGCGTGTTTTATTGTGATCCGGCGCCTTTGGTATCCACAATTCGAAGCTTGTAATACAGGTAACCCGTGATGATTTCAGTTCAATAATTTTTCTTCAGTAATAGATATGAAGTAATGGGACGGACACACAGGGAGGGTGATACACTATTATATAAAAGGGTGATGTCTTCTTTAATGGCAACTGTTAGTTTTTCAGTTTTTTGAGGCTTTGAAAATTGTTCTGCCCTGCCTTGTGATACCGTTCCTATTGATATGAATATTTTATTCTTCCCGTTCTTTTCGAAGTACACGTTTCTTTTACGTCATTTTCATTGAAATAAATACACCTTTTGATATCATTTCTATTGACATGAATACTTCTTTTAATATCATTCTTTTTGAAATTTATACTCCTTTCTATAGCATTCCTTCTTTTATGAACATTTATTTTGATTCCACTTAAGATAATAATTTCCTTTGATACCATTTCTATTAATAAAAATACATCTTTTGAAACCATTTCTATTGAAAAAAATATTTCTTTTGATATCACTCCTATTGAAATAAATATTGTTTTAAATCATTCCTATTCAAATTGATATTCCATCGAATACAATTCGTTTTGAAATAAAATAACCTTGACTTCTGAGAAGACTTCACTGCTCACAGCTTTCTCTCAATAGCGACTTTTATTTTTCAGAACCAGTGTCCACTAATAGAATTATTTTTGTTCCTTATTATTATTCCTAATTTTTCCTAACTCATTGACAACAATGAGCATCAGACACATCCTTTGAAAAGTTCAAGTCTTTGAAGATGTGATTGCTACGAAGAGGACACTCAATACTTCACTACTGTACCCTTACCCGTCAATACTTCAGTATTGTATCCCTCAGCCGTCAATACTTCAGTATTGTATCCCTCAGCCGTCAATACTCCCGCACTGTGTTCCTCAGCCGTCAATACTTCAGTATTGTATCCCTCAGCCGTCAATACTTCAGTATTGTATCCCTCAGCCCTCAATACTCCCGCACTGTGTTCCTCAGCCGTCAATACTTCCGTTTTGTATTCCTCAGCCGTCAATACTTCAGTATTGTATCCTTCACCTCTCAATACTCAGGTATTGTCTCCATTAGCCGTTAATATTTCAGTAGTATATCCCTCCGTTATGAATACTTTCTTAATATTCCAATCAACTTTCTAAAATAACTTGAACTGAACGTAATAACTCTTTTAATGAAATCGTGCTGTCCTTCAGAGTAGTAATTTTAATTGTACTGTGTTTTGCCACTACAATATTCTCAGAATTTTCCTACCTATTAATCGTACCTAGAAATCTGAAGAACAGGCATCGAAACGGTCTTTAAATTCCCTGCTGATGTTTCGTTCGTACAAAGTTTAACTTAGCGGGAATTTGGCAACTTTCCGATTTTTAAAATTACAACTATTTATTTCTTGAATTTTTTCGACCTGTTTTTCGCTCGTAAAAATTTGCTCTTCCTTAAAATTATCATTTTCACATACTACCAAATTATTCATCCAATTGTGCTTCAGTTTAAGTTCATGCAGCACTAATGGGAATTTTAATTGATTTGGAAATAATTTTAGAAACTTCCAGATTTCTCAAAAACTCACTCATAAATTCAACAATCGTATTACACTAAGTTTTGGTGCTAAATTAAATTCCTCTTACATGTACTTAATTATGATATCACAAAAGATACGGATCTTAAGGAAGTGCATTTTCCATTGTTCTAAGTTTATAGGAACTGGCTTATTTGTTCAATATATCTAGAAGCAGAAACCTAAGGAAAACTTGAATTAATCCATAATTCCTCGTGGCAGTACAATAAATTTTGAGAATTTTTTTATGTATTACCGTCTAACTTTAACCAATTTATTAGTTAGTCGACGCTCTCAAAATTCTCTTTTTTTTGTGTATCATTTTTCCTGTCTATCTCTTTTAAATAACATTAATATAAGTAACATATAGTATTCGTCTTCCTATTATATTCATTCAAAATGCAGTTAACATTTCGTGTACAAAAACAATGGAACTAAGAAGCGATTTCCTGACGCCATATCTGTGTTTAAAGGTAAAGTAAAATAGTAAAGATTTGCGATAAGAAAAGATACTTGCGGCCTTTAAGATTCCCGACGGCCTGGACCTAACCTTAAGTTCCTTTAGCCCATCATTTTCCACCGAAATTTTCGGAAAGCAATTACACAAATGGGGCATTAATCTCGGACATAAAGTTTGCTTCATCAATTTCACCTAAAATCCAACTCCCAGAAGACGATTTTCTACGACTCTTACAAGGAGCACTTGAAGAGAGACTGACTGATAAGGTTAACTTATTTCATCTATATCAGAGAAGTTATCGGACTCTAAGAAGTTAAATGAAAAAAGTTCAAAGAATACTCCAGTTTATTATGAGCCTAACTTCTCGGGATTATTCACGCGAGTCCAATGGACTTGGAGCAGTAGATGTGTGCTGGAACCGATTTCTGAAGCGTGTTCGAAAGGCAGTGCTTTTTGTAGCATGCAGGATGGGTGAAATCTACAATTTTACGATTTCTGAAAGTGTCAGCATTATGAGTTTGCTCTAAAGTACACAGTACTTTCTAGATATACCTGAAATGTCAGGGTCCTTCCTAGGTTTACCTGAAATTTCAGAGCACCTTCTAGAGTGACATAAAATGACAATACTTTCTAGATTTGTCTGAAATGTCAAAGTCCTTCTTAGGTTTACCTGAAATCGCGAATCTCTTTTCAAGTTTATTTGAAATCCTAGGGCATTTTTAGAGGACATTCTAGGTTTATCCTATTGCTCCTGTTATCAGAGCACTTGCATGATTCTAAATCTGTGCTGAAATGGAAGAAATGAATAAATCAAGAGCTTGGAAAAAATTCACCTTTATATTTCACTATGTCTTGTGGTTAGTCCTGTTCTCGAAGAAGTCATGTTAGTCTTTTTTATTATTGGTAAACTTTAGTAAGATGTTTATTGTTTTAAGTATATGTTCACATAAATTATATTTTTCTATGTTTAATAATATTGGGCTATGCTTCAGGCTGATCATCAAATAAATTTTTGCTGAAGAAATAATTTCTGGTGCCATGATATTTAAACTATTTTTTAGAAATGACAACTTTCTCTATTTATAGAAGGTTGTTTCTCCAGATTTGCTGGTTCTAAGTTGCCTGAATTTTAATACTTTAATTTTCAAATCCTAATTTATTAGTCTTCTAAATCCTAATCATTTGGTGTCCTAAATTCTAAACCATTGGTTTCTTTAATTCTAGTCTACTGCTTGTCAAATTATAAACTATTTTTTCCTGAATTCTAATCCTTAAATTTCCCCACATAGTGGGTTTTAGGTTTCTCATATCCTAATCCTTTGGTTTCCTCAATCGTAATTCCTTGGTTTCCTTAATCTTAATCCTTTGGTTTCCAAACCCCTAACCCTAGGTTCCCAAATCTTAATCCTTTGGTTCTCAAATCCTTTCAATTAGGTTCACAATTCTTGATCATTAGATTACCAAATCTCAATCATTAGGTTCCAAAATTATGAGTTCCAGACTTGCTAAATCCAGATTCATAGGTTCCTCAAACTTGATTCTTTACCTTTCCCAAATCTTGAACGCTTCCCAAGTCTATCTCGTTGTTTCTCAAAACTGGAAGAAAAAAGGTACGGCATTCCTTATTTTCGACACAGGCAGGAACATAGAGTCTATTGGTAGTTGGAAAAACTTGTATCAACAATCATTCCAATTCATTTCGTGTATGAAATGGCCAAGCAGGGACCCTAAATGAATCACCTGTTAGTCTTTTACGATCCTAATGTAAATCATCTGCCAAAAATGAAATTGTGGCTTCAAACAGCCTTCTTTCTAGATGTTGTTCTCACATTTCCCAGTTTGGTCATAAGACATGTCTCCCTAGGGTGTTTGGGTGGGCGAACATGACTACAAAATCGGCACATCGGCAGTTTCATGTTTATCAGAGGTGCCTATAATTCACTCTCGAGAACACCGCGGGGTGCTTATGCAAACAGTCATAAAAGAGACGAATGAAGATCACCTTTTGGTGATAAATCTTTCTGGCTCTGCTCCGCTTTCCTAATTCACAATTCCATTCCTGATTGAACTACCGGCCTTCTCAGGTTGGGAAACGGAATTGAAAGTGGAGTCGTCCACCGCTTGCACAAATGGGGTAGGAAACGAAGACAATTGTTTGACATTATTGGAGTTTTCAGTTTGGTAGGCAGACAACGAAATGTCTTATGAATTTAGTCATTAAAGTAGCCTAAAATATTTAGCCACAGCTAATTGAAGATAAGCTTACATACAAGGGGATTGAAATGTTTAACATCTCTGTCCTCGGACTTGGGGGAGTTGAATCTCCTCTGACTACTAATTGAAGTAAATTAGATCTATAATGAAGATGATCCACTGCATCTATCACTAATACACCAAATTACGCATCAGTACAAAAGAGTTCTTATTCTGTGTTACTAAATGGTATTGCTAGCCGAGTCATTGTGATGAACAACATATGCAAGAAGCCGCTACAGTAGCGAATTTAGTGCATTTTTCAATAATAGATGAGTGCTAATTATCATATATTGAACTTGAACATGGTTCAAAGCAAATTTTTCCTCACTGATTTATTTTCAGTTGTTCTCAACCAGAAAACAGTTGTACTACTCATTTTCAGCTCTCTGTGTTATTGCCCCACGAAGGATGTTATTGATTAAAGAAGAGTGAAGATCATTTAGAGGTACCAGTTCTGGTGCCCTATCAAGAATTCTCAACGTGCAATTCACAATCTTTCAATCAGAACGTAATTAGGGTCATCATGACGCTCTTTAACTATGATTATTTTGTTGTGAAATGTAATGGTGAAACTATTATCAACGTTTATGTAAATAAACATTTTAGGAAGTTATTATCCGTCGTGCAGATGAATTTTTTTTTTAACAATAACTATCTTCATTGATGTCCCTTAATGATCGTCAATATGGTATCCATACTAGTAGAAGTGCATTTAAAACTCTAGAAAATGATAAAGGAGAAGTTGGAGGGAAAATTTTGCTGTAGAATCACATTCCTTTTATAATTACGCTTGCATTATAAGCAGCCAAGTTCAATGCAGCACACCACTTCAGGAGAAAAATTTCTAGTGCTTACACATCGTGGCCTTTGTTCGTCGGAAAAAATCGTTGATTAGTTTCCGAGTAAATTAGCCTTCCACGTCAAGGAAACACTCAAATTTTCTCAGGAAGTTTGTATTTTTCTCTGAGTCTGGTCACGGCATAATGCCCTCACAGACTTAATGAAGACCTCAGATTACGAGGGGAGTGACGGGTTCACCCCTCGAAGATGAATCCATGGACCGAGTAATATAGATGTAAAGTCCTTTGGAAACTAACTCTCTGTTGAGTTCATGTAAAGTCCTTTGGAAACTAACCCTCTGTTGAGTTCATGTAAAGTCCTTTGGAAACTAACTCTCTGTTGAGTTCATGTAAAGTCCTTTGGAAACTAACCCTCTGTTGAGTTCATGTAAAGTCCTTTGGAAACTAACTCTCTGTTGAGTTCATGTAAAGTCCTTTGGAAACTAACTTTCTGTTAAGTTCATGTAAAGTCCTTTGGAAACTAACTTTCTGTTGAGTTCATGTAAAGTCCTTTGGAAACTAACTCTCTGTTGAGTTCATGTAAAGTCCTTTGGAAACTAACTTTCTGTTGAGTTCATGTAAAGTTCTTTGGAAACCAAAGAGTTCAGTCGTGTAAAATCCTTTGGATATCATTCCTAAGAGGAATTTCATTATGTAAAGTCCATTAGAAATCAACCTTCGGTCGAGTTTAACTACATTAAAATCAGTAAAATTAACCCAAAGGACAATTGTCTTATAAAATTTCCTTGGAAATCAAACCTGGATGTAATTCCACCATGTATTATTGATATCAGCTGTCATTGTGCCTCAAAAATAGAAGCTCTAAAAGATATCAACTTTTGATTAAATGAAGCCGTGGATTTGAACGTATAATTCTGTTTGCATGTGTATTCAGCATACCTTTGTATGGGAGTATCTCCTACTTTATTGCCCTGTGCAATGCCAACAGGTATAGTACATGACCCATCAATATTTTTATTCAAATATATTCATGAAGGATGTTAGTGTCAAGGCTACATGATTTATGGATAGTCTGATGTCGATCTTTCAATTAATTTAATAAGATAGAAAAGTAATTTACATTCATTTTGAATTAATTGTCGACAATATCTAATGATCTGTATTCTTCTATAAGTATAGGAATAAGTTAAATCAAAAAAAATTTGTTATATTTTGATTGGGCTAATCCAAATACGAATATGAATTGATTGGATGAGTTAAATGCGTTCATAACGATGAAATTTGGTGGAGCGTTACACACGGACGGCCACGGCTCTTATTATGATAAGTTAGATTGCCGTATTCTCTATACTGTACATATTACCTTTTATTGCTGGGTCTCCTCCTATATAATCCCTATACTGCAGTATCCCCTACTGTATTATCTCTATATTACTGTATCCCCTGCTGTATAATCTGTGTATTGCAGTATCCTCTACTGTATTATCCCTATATTACCGCATCCTCTACTCTATTATCCCTATATTACCGTATCCCCTACTGTAATCTTTGTATTGCAGTATCCCCCACTATAATATCCCTACATTACCGTATCCCCTGTTGTATTATTGCTGCAGCCCCGACTGTAATTGACGTAGATTAACAATAATTTGTGCACGGTCCATAAATAAGTTGGTTGGACCCACGAAAGATCAGATCTTGAAAGAAGTTAATTACTTTAGCCAAGTTAACAATTTTCCCCAACACTGCCAGACTGAAAAGCTACGCCAGTTGATCGCTATAATCAAATATTATCAGTATTACGTTTTAAGTCTTTACCTATCTTTGAGATAACATGTCACACGGTGTGTCATTCAATACAATTGTTTTATGTATATGGTCCATCTGCGAAATATGAATGGGACAAATAATCTTCACATATATCTAGGTCTAGCATCTTGTCCAAATATTTTGGATTTTTTAAATATTTTTCAGCTGTTTTTCGGACATAAACTAAGTTCTAGCTCAGTAAAACGAATTTGCACGAAAACAGTGTTCAGCAGTTAAAAGGTAAATAAATCTAAATTATATCTTATACGCAGAAACTGAAAAAGAGAACAAAAAACTCAAAGGCTTTTTCCGCGCAATTCCTTAAGAAAATTCCTTAGACGCAATTCCTTAGACGAGTGTATACTGCTTCCACTCAGTCGTTCTTATCTGCCTATATTTAATCTTATTAGTATTATTGACCTGGCTATACATTCATTTGGCCTACATTCAAATTTAGTAGTATTATAAATGTGTCTATATTTAATCTTACTATCATTACTAATCTGCCCATATTTAAGCGTATTAGTACTATTCAATAGACCTTTTCGTGCATGAATTTCAGACATAACCGTAAAATAGAACCGTTTAAACATAAATGAAACAAGTTTAAATACTATCAATACAAGTTACATTACAATTTCTGAAGTGTAACATATGTGTAGCAACATGCAGGAGAGTGGTAAAGTACCTATTACAAGCTCACAGCTGGGCACGAAAAGACCCTGCTGATTAGTTCAAATCAAGTAGGTAATGACCTATTTACGAACTTGAACGACTGCTTCACGAAGTACAGAAGCTTTTCCAAACTTACGCGAGCTTCTCGAGTGGAAAGGGCCGAGTTGTAATTAACTTTTGGCACCTGCTGCTATCAACGAATGTTTCACTCCAAACTTACTCCTGACTTAGCACTAGACAAGCTCTAGAAAAAAGAACGTAGCCATTTCTAGCTTCATGAAAATAACGAGAGAGGTTCTGTCTATTGTTCATGTTGAATTGACTTTATATATATATATATATATATATATATATAAAGGTTGTGGCAAAAGTCACATGATATATTTAGAATTAATTTATGCAAAAACTACTTGAGATAGAAACTTCGGGTAAATTGCAAACGAAAGAAAGGGTTTTGGAGTTTTTATTTAAATAGGATATCATCTAAATGTCCACCATGTTGGTTTATGTACATGTGCATTCTTTTCGTAACAGAATCCATCACTTTTCTTAGCATCTCGGGAGGAATGTTGCGAATCTCTTGAGAAATGTTCTCTTTCAAATGTTCCAAAGTACGAGGCCTATTAATGTATACTTTTGACTTGAAGTACCCCCATAAAAAGAAATCCAAAGGGGTCAAATCACAAGATCTAGGAGCCCAAGGAATATCACCAAAACGTGAAATTAATCGATTTGGGAGAATTGTCTTCAAAAGTTGAATTGATTTCTTTGCTGTATGGGCTGTTGCACCATCTTGTTGAAACCACATATTCCCATCTTGAATTTGAGGTCTTAAATATTCTTCAATGAATTTTTGATATGCAGATCCAGTTACAGTCGCGGTTTCTCCATTCTGATTTTCAAAAAAATAGGGACCAATAATCCTTTCACTTGTCATACCGCACCAGACAGTAACCTTTTGAGAGTGAAGTGGGATTTCATGCACAATTTTTGGATTTTCAGCACTCCAATATGTACAATTTTGTTTGTTCACATAACCGGAAAGATGAAAATGTGCCTCGTCAGACATTTTGAACATCTTTTTTCTCTTGAAGACAATTTTCTCAAATCGATTAATTTCACGTTTTGGTGATATTCCTTGGGCTCCTAGATCTTGTGATTTAACCCCTTTGGATTTCTTTTTATGGGGGTACTTCAAGTCAAAAGTATACATTAATAGGCCTCGTACTTTGGAACATTTGAAAGAGAACATTTCTCAAGAGATTCGCAACATTCCTCCCGAGATGCTAAGAAAAGTGATGGATTCTGTTACGAAAAGAATGCACATGTGCATAAACCAACATGGTGGACATTTAGATGATATC